>JAGGAV010015708.1:0-27925 GCA_017657295.1 Termitomyces sp. DKA64 | reverse complement strand
TATCAGAACAATTGACCCAATTGTATTGACTTATCAAAACAATGGAAAAGGGGGCTCCCAGACCAAAACTAGAGACTTGTTCTGCTGAAAAGGTGACCTCTGGAGGCTGTGGCTAAGTCACACAGCTGGCAGAGGAAGATCCAAAGTCTATTCAGTACTATACAAGGGTCTATGGACATAACTACTCACCTGGCAGAGAGAGATCCAAAGAGAATAAGTCTAAGGAGCTCCCTGGCCAGGTGTGACACTTCAGGAAAACTTCTAACCCTAACCCCAAGGTGCAAACTTTGGAAATTGCCATAACTCTGGAGATTGTACTGAAAATAGAAATCCATTGTAAATGGCCTTGATCTCTGAACTCACAGCACATAACTATGTAAAAATATAACTAAAAGGTAACCATGGGTCAAAAGTATTTGTCACCAGAAGATGGGAGGATGGCAATGAAATATGGGCTCAGAACAAAGGAAACAAACTAGGGGGTCCAGTATGGGCAGTCTCCTGACACAGATGCCCAAGCATTCTGCTCTACCTGCCAGTCATATTAGTAGGCAAAAGGGAGGGAGCAATCAGCTCTTTCCAGGGAAATTACACTCTCTCTCAATCCCAGTGAAGCCTTGGGATTTGATTCGAATGGACTTGATAGGTTCATTCCCCAAGTCTAAAGGGTATAACTACTTATGAATAGTTATCTGCCATATGATGAGCATGGTGCACTTGATACTAGTGCACACAACCATGACAGCATTGCAACTATCTTGGATCTATCTGTGAGAAATCGAAAGACTCCATGGTCTCCCAAGCTCTAGCATCAGTGACTGTGATCCTAAGTTCATGTCCAAATGGTGGCATGAACTGCATAACTTATTAGGAGCAAAGCTCCTAATGTCAACATTGTTTCACCTGCAGACAGATGGGCAGACCAAACATGCCAACCAGAATGTTGGGCAGATTCTATGTACAGCAGTGCAACCAGATCAGAAGGATTGGCTAGGTCAAATAGACCTAACCAAGTTTGCTATAAATGCAAGCATGTCTGAGACAACAAAGTATGCACCATTTGAATTGAATGCTGGGTACATGCCATCTATTATATGGGAGATCTAGTCAGATGCAGTAATCCCTAAAGGAGTCCAGCAGTTTACCCAGTAAGCCTTAGAGAACTTAGCTACAGCATATGACATGATCATTGAGGTGCATGTCTTCCAAACATGTGCTGCAAACTTATATTGAGGACCAGATCCTCAGTTGCAGAAAGGTGCACTCATGTACCTTTTGATGAAGAATATAAATCTCCCAAAGAGTAGAGCTAGGAAGCTCTGCCCAAAGTGGGTAGGACCATATCAAATACTGGACATAGTTAATGAGACCTTCAACTATGTGGTGGAGTTGCCAACAGTACTCCAGGAACAATGGATTTACCCCAATTTCCATGTGTTGCTGTTGTGCCCATATAAGGCTAGCAATGATGCATTCCCAAACAGAGCAATGCCAGAGCCTTATAATTTTGGTATTTCAAACAACCAGGAATGGTTTGTTGATGACCTGATAGGTCATTGATGGAAGGGGTCAAACCTCAAATTTGAGGTTTGATGGAGTCTGGGAGACACCACTTGGGAGTCTCTTGAGATGTGCAAGGACCTGGAGGCCCTTGACTGGTATCTGGAGCTATAGGGCATCTGGTGTCCTGCACAGCTGGCTAGAAGGATGATGTTAGGTTGACTTAGCCTTGAATTCAAAGGAGTTGTCAGCATGATGGCCATCATATATTATATCAGCCAAGTTTTTTGGCTGGCCACTAAGTCCACAATTTATTGTCTTTTTCTATCACATTGGTGCATAGTGCCAACTTAGAATAAGGGACCCCTTGCCTGATGGGCAAGAAAAAGAAGAAATCAGGCAAAGTGGACAATGGGTTGCCAAATTACAAGTTGAGCTCTGGACAGAGCTCAAGAAGAGGAGGAGCCCCTAGGGTACTCCCTAGGATGAGTTTTGTTGGTTCAGGCCTGTTGCCTGGGGATATGCTGCCCCCAACAGCAAGGTCTGGAATGGTTGGGGACAGGCTGCCTCCACAGTGAGATCAAGGATGAGATTCAATAATACTGGGCTGTTGCCTGGGGACATGCCACTCCCAATAGCAAGACAAGCACCTTCATGGGATACAAGGCCTATGAGGGTGGGACATGCCATGGTGCCACAGGATGTGGCCCCACCAACCTACACTGCAGTGATGCAACAGGCACCAGTATGGAGATAGAGTGCACCTCCACAGCAGGGTGGTGGGTTGGGCAGAGGATATGGGGGGACTAAGGCACTCCCACCAGGTTTTGGACCATTGGGGGTTGCACTACTTGTGTGGTCTCATGAATTTCAACAATATGTGGTGCCACAGTATAATGTGGCCCCACTGCCAGTGGCTGGACCCACCTGAGCAAGGGGTACAGCAGATCAATGTCAAACTGCCATGATGTCCTTGTGAGTAGAGGTTTCAGTACCTGCTTATAACCACCTTGATGCAATGGAGGTGGACAAGGAGGGGACAGAGTCCATCACTGCAATAATGGAGATGTTGTCCTCTCCAAGGCAGTCATACCCACCACTGCCCACTGTGGTGTGTTCATTGGACACATCCTCATCATCATCAGGAACAGCAAGGCAACAAAAGGTCATCTCTGGAAGTAAAGGAAAGCAGAGGGCAATGGCCAAGATGTTGTTGCCCAATACACCAGCAATGGAGGGTGAGTCCTCCTCATCAACCACCTGGAAAATAGTCAAGCAATGGTTCATTGCCAAGGAGAATGGCAAAGGAAAGGCTAAAGAGCCCAAGCCCTCAACCATAGCAGATGAGCAGATCATTCACTTGCTCCAGTGGCTGCACAATGCCAGAGTGCTGAAGGATATTGGAGCTGACATCCTCAAGAATCTGGTAGTACAGCTTGCTCTGTCTCAAGTTCTCAATGAACTTGATTTAGTTTGTACCCAACAGGAGGTCTGCTCAGACCTCTTTTGATCAGCATTGGGGAAGTGAGTGGCTTCCCCTCTAAACCCTCTAGAAGTGAAGAAGGCTTGAACTGGGCCTTCATGGCAAGCTGAAGCTCATCCCATAGGGTGCCTTTGGTGCCCTATGATGATATTGTGCCTGCTGGTGGGGACCAGCTGATGGATCTGCATCCCAACTTTAGAGTGCCTCAGGCCATAGCTGAACCATCTAGGCCAGTGAATCCTGAGGCTAGCTTATCAAGGCCAGCTGTGACTGCTGGATTATCTAGGCCAGCAAATGCCAAGGCTGGCTTGACAAGGCCAGCCACAACTGTTCCACAGGGTGACAAACCAATGGTCATCACCACTTCTATTGCCTATCCCACAAATGTGCCACAGGGCTCAGAGGCAGGAGTGATTGAGGTTCTTGAACCAAGGACCTATACTTTCCTGCAACCCCTGCCCCACAAGCACATTCCACCTGTGCAGCAAAACCTATGTGATGAGGAATTCTTCATCACCCAGCAAGGGCAGGCCTCAGAGTCAGAGAGCAACTACAATGGTGATGCCACACTGTTCAAGCAACATATTTTGGACAGTAACTGAGATGATGACACTGCATGTTGTTGCAAGAGCAAGTGTGATGCTAATGCCAAACAGCTATTAGCTCTGAAGGCAGAGAAGGCTAAGAAAGACCTTCAGCATCTCAACCATACAGTGCCTGGCCAGCTTCCAGATGGCTGGGAAACTGTGAAGGTCAGAGGGCACTATGAGTGCTGCAATGACTTTAGGGGCATGCTGCACCCTAATTATTATTGGTCCCCTGTGACCAATGCAGTGTTCATTGGCAATGAGGTCCTTGTTGCTTGATCTTCTGAAATGGTGGGGATTTCACATTTATCTCCATGATATGAGATGTTATATCACTAGGCTTCCCAAGGGATGCCCATGAACCCAGAGCAACTGTGACTGTATGCAAGCAGAATACTCACATGACCATGTGGAAGAGAGTACATGCTGCTCTCCTTATTCAGGAGTTCCACCAGATCTTCTACTTTATGATGCCAGACTGGTGGGTCCACACTATGTGGTGGGTCCTGGAGTTGACTCTGGAGGAGCTGAGCACTTCTCTGCTGAAAGGGGACCATCATTGGCAAGCAGTTTCCTTGCCTTCTCTCTTGATGGCCATGCTTGGCCATACTGATAACAACACCCATGGAGTGGGACTTAATCAAGTCCTGGTCAAATAGCACTTCAACATCAATGTGTGGTTGCAATACACAATGCACCACAGCCACCCAGGTTCTCAGAACCTGTATTCAAGTGTGACAATTGATGCAGAGTTATGTGTGGACCAATGATTGGTCTTTGGGTACATACTGGGTTAGGCACTGGCTTCAACTGCTCATCATGCTCAAATAGCCTACATGTGGCTGTTTGCAATGGTGGTAGCCCAGCCCTGCCTCTATCAAGATGCAGTTGATAGCTACCATACTCATGTAGGGGAATTTGATGCATTCCACCTCTACACTTTCACATTGCATAGGCTACAAGTGTTGCCTACACACATTCCCAATCTGAGCAAAACAGAGGTAATTTGTCACCTCGTCACTAATCATGTGCCACCTGCCTGAGTGAATCATGCATATACCTATGGTATACACTACTTGAATCATCATTGGTCAGGAAGTGCCATGCACATCAACCTGTTCTTGCAGGCTAACAATGAAGGCCACCATCAACTCCAAACCATTGGACAGCCCCCTCACTTGATGGGCTAATGCCTTGTAGAAGAAAGGCAATGATCCACAAGAGATGATGGACTGTCATGCCAAGCTTTATGAAGGAAGGAGAACTGAGAGATGTCTTGATTGTGACAATAAAACTCAGAGTTTTGCCAACCCCTGCATCATGTAAAGCTGCATATTGATGAAACCACATAGTAACAAGGTCTTGAAGAGATCACCCATTCTGAATAGCTGCTTGTGCAAGCAAATTGATTGAAAAAGGTGGGAAGTCAACTTCATAGATTGATGAGTATTGAAGTGTTAATGAAAGGGTAAATTACCTGGAATGCCTTGTATGTATCACTCTCCTCAAGCACTGGGAGAGTCTACTCATGGAGTCTCCAATGGAACTTGCAGCTGCAAGCCATTATCAAGACACTAAGTCTGGATGCATAATACATGCCTGCTAACCCTTTCCAAGACAATGCCCTATCAGTAAGTTCGATGGATTATACAAATCTTATTTCTGTACACCAATATTACAATTTGTTGATTGTCTTTCATATACATACACATTAAAGGAGTCCTTGGCAGAGATTTTATATCAAATCATATAGATTGAGTGAATATTGAATAAAGCATCTGTCCAATGTTCACATACAGAGCCTTGAATCTGAGCATACCTGTGAAAATGAGGCAGATGAGCTCAATAAAGCTTTGATCATATATGAGACATGGTTGAACTAATGTGTTGAGGATATACTTGCCAAGCTCTTGGTTGATTTCAGATTTTTTGTAACAACTGACTGGTATGGCCTTGTCCACAATGAGTAGTATAATGTTAGCCATCATTATTAGTAATGTAGTCTATAAGGTGGTCTGCATGATAGAATATTCTCAGACCAAACAATAGCAGTGTTTACCAGATCTATCCATTGAATAGACAGCAAGCTTTCCTGACAACACCCAACCCTATGCTTGCCTTGCTTGGCCCTCATCTAATTCTTGCCAGCCTCTGTGCTCACTCAACTCTTGCTTGCCACTTGCACCACTGGCTCTGTGGAAGGAATTCCACAGACATTAAGCCTTGCCCTTACAGATCTCCTTAGATCCTCCTATGTGGATTCCAAGTTATGCAAGAATTTCAGGGGTCTGTACCTTGATAACAGGTGACACATCCTAGGTTTCCCACAGCATCTTGATTGCATACATATCAAGCAATGAAAAGTAACTGTTGTGAAGATTGTGTGCTTTACAGGCAATTGGACCTGTGTTGAATCCTGTAATATATTATGATAAGCCACCCACATTGTTTTCAAAGATTTTAAGAGATAATCCTAACTTTGTGAACCAAGTGATGCCTGCATTTTTTGCACTTAAAATAATCAGGTCTGTCTAGTAGAATTGTTGGCAACCAAACACAGATGAGAAGATGGTAGAACTTAGTCAGAGATTAGTCAGAGATTATCTAGATATATCAGTATTTGATGCATGAAGCACAAAAAGATGAAGTGCAAAAAGTGAGCCCTGAAGGTTAATTCAGAATAGTCCTTCTTTTGTAACAATCTGGCTGTTCTGAAAGCTTGATTTTGGCTTTGATCCTATTGTGAATACCCAAGAGATACTCAATATAAACATTCTGTAACTCACTCTCAGCCTCTGTTTCAGCTTCAATTTCATTCATGGATTGAGATGAATTCTCTGCATTCTCAAATAGACTCCCTTTGACTGCTGTATCTCCATCTCCTTCATGCATCTCAATTTCTTGTACTGACTCAGTCAAACTGAAGGCATGAGTGCTGATTGATGCTGGGAATGCTCAGATCTGCAAGGAGTCAGCATCTTCACAATAAGTATTTGTTGCAAGGTGACATGCATTATCTGGCTAGCTACTATTTGAATCTTGGCTAACAGTACCATTCACTGTCCCAAAAAAATGCTTGGTTGTCCCTCTGGATCAGAACCTGGTAACTTCAAGAAGCCCATGAACATAATTTTTTTTGACTGTAAATCTTTGGTTTTTTCCCTGCATGGAGAAGCACCACCATGGTTGGAAGGATTGGATGTGGACATCAGATTGGAAAATGATGTCGAGCTGTTGTGAGTTACAGTAAAGGGAAAGGTTCTGGTAACGATATTTTCTGAACATGTATTACATGTGATATGTACAGCTTTCCAAGGTCTAGAATAGATCGAGGTTTTTCTGTGCAGCAGACTATGTGTGGGAAAAATCTCTCCAATTTTTGAAGCCATGTGATTGTATTATTAAGCATTTGTAGATACAGCTGATTAGCATGCAAAGGCTTGTCTTCACATTTAAAAGCCATGTGATGGCTTTATCATTGAGCATTTGTAGAGACAACTGAGTAATTTACTATTGATGATGCAGATATGAGATGTGACCTAGATATGAAATGGCAGAGGTAAAGGCCTTCTACATATTGCAATTTTCCTCCAATTCTTTTGTAGATTGTGTCAGGTAATGCCATACATGTTATACACAGATCCACCAACTCAGTTGTTATGTATGTGAGGCAAAAAAAGCAGTGAAAATGAAAATTGTGAGGATGGTTGAATTTTGCTATTCCATCTCATTTCATCTGTGTGTTGTCACAAGAATATGAGTCCAATTTCCCCAGAAATAATCATGCAAGTATAAGGACATAGTAACTGCCAATCAGCGTGGTTTGGATATATATCAAGCCTAGGATTGAGAGGCAAGCTTCAAACGACAGAGGGATGAATTTGCATGACAAATTTTCAACCTGGTATCCTATCAATCTATCGCATCCATGGACGTGACTTGTCTGAATGGCAACATTGTGGAATCTCAAAGTTTGGTGCATGATATATATATATATAATTATTGCATTATGTACTTGTTCATCGAGCCTTTCATGGCTGGTCCAGTCATGACTGGGGCATTTATAATTACACATTACGACTGGTTAACACTAGATGCCTAAGGGGTAGATTTCAGATATGCCATGTTAGCAATGACCCATACAAGCAGCTCATGTCACGAATACAACACATTGGCCAAGTTCCAGTATCTAATGAAATATATCAAGAAAGTTGTATACAGAATATCTTTTATAAAACATGTACAATAGTAATAGTGGTCGCCACATTTCACTGCAAGGCACTTGATGTCTTTGAACGGCCCTTGATCGGTATATAGCCATCGGAAAGGGACAGTGTCTTCCTTCAGGCTGTGCAAAATTCCTTTTTTTTTCCCCCTTGGTATATGCACGAATTCTCATCGCCAGGATACATGAGCATATAATTACAGAGATAGTCAACTTTTCCTTCTCGGATCGAATGTTAAACATCCACAACGCTTCTATTGCTCTCATCAACAATTCCTTTCACAGCTCGAGCGATTTCGACGACACCCTATGGAGGATCAGACTACGTCAAAATGCACGGTATTGAAAGTAATCACTCACAGGAGTATCACAATGGACACAGATGGTCACTTCTGTTAAATTGTCGCCCAATGGGAGGTACGAACCATCGATAGTTGTAATTTGACGGTATCTTAACAACCGATGGACCTAATAACTAGATGAGGACATGCGTGTCGAATGAACATATGAGTTATAACCTTTCGACGCACTGCATCCAACGACACGGCAGAATGCTTCCTTTTTCAGATGTCAGCTCATATAAGGGGTTTGAATCGCATGAGAAATTTACCTGGTAATGATGAGGTTGCCTTGGGTGTCATATTCCAGATCAGCAAACCATTCTGTAACAAGTGACCATGAGACAACGTAAGGCAGATAACACACACGTTATCAAACCTGGTATGAACTTGACACCGGCCTCTTCTGCAGAAGTCTGGTGTGCTGTTCCGAGTAAACCGATTAAGGAAATCTCTTGATCTTGCTCCTGGGAAAACAGCTTGATAACCCCTACAACGGCTCGTGCCAATGGCAGAGAGCGAGAAGTTTGAGCGTATAGAGCACCGTGAGGCTTGATCTATCAGAATCATTGAATAATTGGAAAATTTGGCTGAAATGGTAGAGATACAGACATGATTGCAAGGCAAGCCATGTAATTTGAGGAAGCCAGAGAGCGCACCCACTTGATAAATGAGACAGGAAGTAAGTTCTTCCTAAGAAAAGAATCGAATTAGAAGATGATAACACCGCCGTCTTTCATGTAGAATCTATCATACCGGCTCAATTGACATTTCTCTTCTGCCGAATCCTTGCAGGTCCGGCAAACTAGGGTGTGCGCCGACCAGCACGTTGTTAGCCTTCGCTAATTCAACACTCTTGTCCATGATTGAGAAGTCGCTATATACATGTATGAGATCAATCGACAGCAGGAGGTTCGAACACCTTACGATGCATGGAAGCCACATGCTACGTTAGCTAAGTGGATGGACTTCATGATTGCTTCATCATCGGCCTGCCATATGCCTCAATTATTGGTACAACATGCCAAGCAAACTCACGTTACAATTGAGTAGAGCGAAAATCCCTGTAGTTCGTGATCAGGCGCAGAACAAAAGGGAGGTGTAATTGGATTGGACGGACCTCCCCCATATCACAATTCAGCGTTGCACGCAATGGTTTTTCCATGTCTTGTATTCTGACGAGCGACAACAAAGCTACAAGGTCACAATTAAATAGAGATTGGAGAGGGTCGTTGACCTGTGGCGACCGTGAGACAAAGTGGTTGGACGTGTTGATATTTTGCTAGATTAGTATATAGCAGGGGGTCTTCATGTTGAGACAATACCAAGGATTGGTCGGTCGTTTCGAGACTATTGATTCTTTTTTACCATGGCTGTTTTAGCAGCATATTGGGCGACCTTCCATAACGTCTGAAATACAGACCCACTTTCCAAACAGGACAGCCGAAGTGCCAAAATTTAGGTACGGTGATACGCGAGGTCTTTAATGTCCGCACGTCATATGTTAAACTCTCCTAGATCTAAACGCATAAAACTATTTCGAAACCTCCGTCCTTGGAGAACCCCAGGATCCCTCGAGCTGGGGTTCCTCGAGATAGCTATTTGGAAATCCAGGGTTGCTGAGGATTTAAGAGCAACGTCGTTGAAATATAACAGTATCATCATAAAATCAAATGCTAGTCATATATCCATGCTCGTCTGCCAAATGATAGTACTTTTCATATCAGTCCCTAGGTACTTGAATGATTTTATGCTGGACATGCTTAAGGTTATCTATGGCAGCTGTCTTAGAATGGAAGTACCTGATTATATGGTACTCAGGAGAAAGTGAGTATTATGCTCCTTAACAAGCTCTTCCCTACTTTCTAATACTAGCAGATTATTCCTCGATAAAAGTGTATTTTCCAGCTCTATTGACTCCACTGAGATATACCTTGTCAAAGTTCCATCTTGTTCATTGAAAGTCAACTCTCCAGCTCTACATCATATACAATTTTGACTCTTTGCACAAGGTGGCAGACAACCAGATGCAAGGCCAGGGTCTTGACTTTGTTTTAGGAAGTATAATCATCCCCATTCTATACAGAATTGGTGCCTTGGGCAGTTCTATTTCTACAAGCACACCAGTGGACCCCCTCCATCACTCTGCCCATGTATCTTCCCTTGTCTGGAATATATTACTAGCATTGCATGCAAAGAGAGGTGGAATCTTGATTTCTTGGAATATCACAGTGAAGCTAGATTGAAAGAAATTATTAACCATACCAAGGGCATGGTTAACAAGGTCAAACATTGATAATTGTGACTCTCCATGCCACTCGAGTCTGGGTGAAAGATTATATTATACCCACTCTCATTCGGCAGCTTGGTCTTTTCCTTTCCCTTCCCTTCCTCATTCCCATTCGCAGTCAATACAATGGACACAGGCTTCAATATCTCCTTTATTTTGTTATTTGTTGTGTAGTAGATGCACTAGATCCCTGCCTCAAATCAAGAATTGGTGAATATACGTGCATGTGTGGGACAGGTCTTAGTCAAATATGCATGTTTCCTAGTGCTACAATATTGAGATGGTGGCTGTACATGGCCTGCCTTCTGATCTGTACAATTTTTGTAGCATGCATGTATCTGTTTTCTCTGACCAAAAATTCCACATTTTTTGTGGTCATTTGTGTCTGTGTTCAGGACATCTTGTGCATCCCTGTGGGCCTGAAATGAAAAGGTTTCTTGTATCATTCTCATGTTGTATTTTATGTCTCATGTTTTCCCACCTCTTCAAAGTCTCTACCTGCAACACCTAGTTCGTGTCTAATAGGTTCCATTGCACTTCTGTGTTGTAACGTCAAGCAATTCTCGAGTTCTATTTGGGCGATTTCTGGTATAATTACAAATTTTTCCATGATGATAAGAGACAAGCTGTACATAGTATGCACCTGATTGTCCCTATAGGTACCTATATTGAACCCCAAGGTTAAGTAGGCCACCGTGGTGTTCGACATCAATTCTCAGCCAATAATCTACTTATTGATTCATGATTCCTGTTCAATAGTAATAGCCGTATAAGTTATCAGAGCTGTGTAGCCTATTATGTGAGAAATTTTGATGGCAGGTATCTATGACATCCGTATTCGTGGTTGGAATGCAATTGACATACTAGGGCCAGTGAGCCTTCAAGGTTGCAGAGTATTCTGAGGGTTCAAGAAGCCATATTCCATTACAAAAGTCCTGCAGTCATTACTACCCTTAGTAGAGATAGATTGTTTATTTACACTCAAGGCTTGACTCGGAGTAAACTAGATTGCAAGCATCCCAGGGAAAAACGAAGTGGGACAAATTCAGAGCTCTTTGGGGCCAATCGATGCCTTTTCAGGATCATGACCGTCTTTTACACTGAGGTCACCTGGGGCAAAGTTTCCTGAAAGATCGTTTAGCTCACAAAGATGAAAAGATTGAAGAGAGGGCGCACCTTCCAGAAGTTCACGCTCGCCTGAATATCGATCACCAACTTGTGCATATGAGGTGCCAGGAACAAAAATAGGTGCATGTTCAAACAAGGCATCCATTTCTAATAACACAAACGCATGAGACGATGAATAATAAGAATGACACCAGCAGCATACCTTCAAGGCGACGACCGGTTGTCTCAGGGAAGAAAGCCCAGATAAACAGAGCATTTGAGTGACTGCAAATGGCAAACACAAGGTAATATTTCCAACCAACGTGCTTAAATGCGATGGGGGTGACTTGGGCGATGAAGCTGATGAACTTGGGGTCAAAATCCATCAATTACAAAGCAGAAAATCTTAGTGCAAACAAGTTGGAAATCCAGGATGATGAACTTGTGACCGCGGTGCTCTTAGCTCGAGTCCTGGTAGAGAAGATCTCGGCGGGATATGCCCATGACAAAGGACCAATGCAGGCGCTGAAAAAGAAGTTGAACACCCAAGTCGTAACTATATGAAGACGTGATGATCGAAAGACATTGGATGGAATAATCAACACACTGATGAAGATATAGTGGGCCTAGTGGGGAGGAAATAATATCAAAGTCAGTGATATACATTTCAATGGGAAAGTAACCACACAAACAGCATTACTAGACATGCATGAAGTATAAGCATTTCGATATAGTATATATAGAGGAAAAAATCCTACTTCTGGACAGATCCGGGCCAGCGAGCCATCAAGATAGATCCAACCACAAATGAAAGGCCAGAGGCAACGTTTCCAATGATAAGAGGCATTCTCCGGCCAGTATGGTCAACCCAGAGGACACAGCATGCTTCACCGATGAGTGCAATAACGCTGTTGATGGATTGAAAGAGGAGAATGCGATTCGGGGTAAAACCCATCTGATGATACCAATTCGAACATTCATAAATAAAGGCAGAGGTCTCGGATGACAGACGAGTGGACGAACAGTTGTGAAGATCTGTTAGATATTTTAGGTCAATTGCAGGTACTGATACACATCTTTGACTCAACATACAACGGTCGAGTAGTACTGGATAGCACTGACCCCAGTCATCTGAACGGAGAACTGCAGGATGTAGCCAAGAGCTAGGCGACGGAAGTTGGCGGGTACAGTAAGGAGTTCCTTCCAGCCTGATTCTCCAATGTCACGAGCCTTATTAATGTCCGTCTTCATGTCCTTGATTTGAGCGAGCACAAAAGTATCGTCTATGTCACCATTGGCATGGAGACGAGCTAGGCTTTGCCTTGCTTCCTCCCATCGGCCCTTCCCCGCGAGCCAGCGAGGGCTATGTAGTGGAATCAGACATAGATTTATAATTAGAGACAAGACGATGTACGATTCAGGAAGGAGAAGGATAAAGGCGATAAGGGGAAGAGCAGGCACAATCTACGTTCTTCGTCATGATAAGCTTGTACAATGGATTTTTTAACAATTACCTGGATACCGAGAGGAACACTCCATTCGGCCCGCGAACCTTTGAGGCCGGAAGAAGTGCCGTAGGTCTAATCAGAATAGAGACCGCGCAACACACATTAAATGAGAACTTACAACCCAGGAAGCAATGAAGGTACCAATGCCAAGCATAAATTGTTGGAGTGTCGTGAGCCTTCCACGTATACTAGGGTGGGCAATTTCAGCCTGATAATCGACATCAGGTTCACCACGTCATGGAGAGTGCAACACGATGAACCTGGTATAAGGGCGCAAGGTCAGACATGAAACCGACGCCAAAACCGGCAAAGAAGCGGCCCGCGAGCATCATATCCATGTTCCTCGCGCCAGTTTGTAACGCGCCTCCAAGACTGAAAGAACAAGCTGGTCAATTATCACGGTACATCAAAAAGCACATACATGTAGATGACGGCACCGATCTGGATTGTGACGCGCCTCCCAAGCTTATCAGCAAGATATGCGACAGGGAACATTCCGAAGAAGCATCCAAGAACTGCAGGCGTCCTATAAGTACACAACGCGCATTGATTGCATATACAAAGATGCACCGAATATACTCGCAATCAGACCAACGAGATTGGCATTGTCATAGCGCGGGCCCATGACCCTCTAGGGAGAGCACTTCACATCAACAATAACAGAGATAGCACTTATGGCACCGAAGGGACAAGTGGTTACCTTGAAATCATTTGCAGGTAGCACTCCAGCAATGACACCCAAATCATAACCGAAGATAATGCTGCCCAAACCTAGCCACGACCATCTTGATCAGCACACGACACATGAGTATGTAGAAAATTTAATGACAGACTCGCGAAAAGACCACATAACCACGTGTAGATCTTGGGAGGGAGAGCCATAGTCGCTGAGAATAATCAAGGAATTTGCTGTTCAGTGGTCTTGACTGTACTTGAAAATTCTCCATCAAGCGCTGCAGTCTTTATATCATAGGGGCTGGAACAAGCGGTCCGTGTGCTTCTCGTCAAAATAAACATGTGGATCATGGTTATGTGGGGCAACAAACCATGTTACCACAGGTTGCTAAATTAGGAAATAAGCCGAACAAAAAGGTCGCGTTTTTCAAGATCTTCAATAACAGTCAAGACGAGTGATTATCCGACTGGGTGGGGTTGAGTTGAAATAAATAGGGATCATTACTGAATGCGGAATGCAGTGTGTAAGTCACACCTCACAGATGTCTAAGAGGGAAAAATTTGCTTCCGCATGATACAGCCACATCAATATCTTCATCCAGGGCTCTGCCCCAATTTCTTGCACATGAATGTATGTATATTAGTTACGGCGCCCCCACACTACTTCACGACATACAAATAAACCCGAACAATCTGGACTTCGGTTATTTGGCTTGAGACTAACATCGCGAACGCTGACGACTGGCGATGTATTTCGAGTCTAGCTTGATGAACGCATAAAAGATGCGTGCAATGTGCCGCACAAGGCTAGGCAAAACCTAGGTGGTGCAAAGTCAAATTGCTTCCATAACTTGTTGAGGGTTCAAACGATCTGATATGATCAATCGACATGGAAGCGACGGAAATACATTGTACCTATAGTTATACATATGTACATGTGTGTGATGGCCTGCAGATCTTTTAGCCATGCCAATCCTGCCATACGAAACCTCTACTCCGGCTCCAGGTCTTTAGACCCTACATATAAATACCTCTGTTCGTACTCTGTAGACATCAAGACCACAATATAAATCAAATACCCCGGCTGGCAATGTTACAATCCACAATGGACAGAGATCCAACGCTTGCGACAGGAATGCAACTAAGACCTCTGAGCCAGTGATGAACGATCAGCCTCGTTGGAGCTTGAAACAAAATCCGCCAGGGCAAATCACGCGCAAAAGTATTCAGTATTCAATGGTGAGATATTGGAATCACAATTACATCCATCCAAAATCCAATCTACGCACAACCACATCACTATTTCCTGAGCTTAAACACCAAAACTACACACAAACCATCAACAATCAGCCGCACGAATGTTCTTCAACAATCATGACCACCTTACCTTGGAACGAATGCCTCTTAAGCTCATACGCCCCCTCAAACCTCACGACTCTCATCACACTCCTCACCCTCTCCTCCCCAAAAGTATTCTCATCTCGAAGATTCTCACTCCACACCTCATACACCCTCACCTCCCCTTCCACCTCCGCATTCCCACCCGCAAACCGAATCGGCACCACAAACCTCTCCTCCTCATGCCTGTTTAACATCGCCACTCTCACTTCCGTCCCGTCCCTTGATAGCACAGCACTCACGTCGACATATTTCGTGAGTTTTGCTGTGTCAGGCGTGTGTTTCGTGAGGTCCTGAACGAATTTGGGGACGGTGGGGCCGGTGTAGAATGTTGAGGATGAGGGAGCAGAGACGAAGACATCAAGAGAGGTGCCTTGCATTAGATTTGCGAAGAGGTGCAGGGGATAGTATGTGGTCTAGACACCAGAAAAGTCAAAAGAAGTCGGCGCAAAAATTTGAAATGTCCTCACTTGACAGAAAATACCAGTAGGAGAGGTGATAATCTGCCGAGAGGCATATAAGTCCTTTGTTTCCCACCTCAAAACTAAGCATTTACAGGCGAAATCACATTGACCGATCTGCATATAACGGAAATGCACCCTCAGGGTCTCGAAACCCCCCAAGAGGTATGCAACTCACTGAGCAATACATGCAATCTTGACAATATCTGCCTTCCTAACAAACACGTTCAACCACGCAGCGACGGCTAAAATGCACCGGATCAATAAAGTGCTACGGAATTTGAGCAGCGGTAGAACTCAATCGTGCCTCGGGCATCCGATAAATCATAATGTTCCTCGGCTCCTTTCTCGCCAGGAGCTTAAAGCAATTCAATTTCAAAGGACAATTAAAGGGCAATGTAGATACGCGTACGCACCACGAATGGGATCCCTATGCACGTCATACATTCCCAAGTGACAAGATAAAAAAGAAAGACAGAAAATACAAACCAGACATTCCACTCATCAAATCATCTAAAACACGCGTCAAAATCATACAGCACGAGGGGTATGAAAGCATACACGGTAAGCTCCTTACAGAGCCCACTCTCGATCTTCGCGAGATCAATCAACGCACGCGTAATCTCCAGGCCTTTTTCCGCCGCCGCCGCCGCTGTCAAGCAGATTCAGATTTAGCGTGTCACCTCACAAATGCGAGATGGATAGTGAAAGTGAGACTGAACGTGCGGCCCATAACATTGACGGCGTGTTTTCCCTCACTTACAGTATACACTGTTCCCCCCAGCTAGAATCAGATTTGAAACGAAGACACAGAGATGGGAAGGGACGTACGATGCACAGAATGAAAATCAACAACAGGGGCGAGTTTCTTCAGCGTGACTCGATCCCAGTCTGAGAACCCCGTTTCTGCTCGCACATACACACATATACGTGGTAGAGTCAGCAACAAGATCTCATTGGACTCACACTGGAATAGGAAGCGAGACAAGGACGGACCTCCGCAAGAGATAAGCTTGATATTCGGATCCAGGAGCTTGAGCGCCTTGGCCCATTGGTACGCCTTTTTGGCATAGTCTTGGGATTCCATCTGGCCAACTTAAAGAGGGTGTCAGGTGGAGGCAGAAAGACATAGGGGAGAAAGGGAGAGTGAAAGTAAGTACCTTGCCAGGGTCCCCAGACCTCGTTGCCTGTAAATCATGGAGTAGTTGTAGAAGGGAAGGGAGACGAGTGAGATACCGAGGGACCAGTACTAGGCAGGATGAGTCAGAAGAATGACATCAAGGAAGATAGACGAACTTTGACGGAATAGGGCTCTTCATGCCCATATTTACGCCGAAGGTTGGCCCAGTACGTGTTCGCCGAGCTTGCAATCTCACACCAGCTATGAGACACAGGTTAGAAAGGAAAAGAAACATTACCTGTTGCAGTACTCGACCCAGGCAAGGGCATCTTCTAGCGTTCCGGTACCCATGTTCAGGCAGATGTAGGGTTCGGTGCCGAGGGTGCGGCACCATTGGATGAATTCGTCTACACGTCATCGATCAGATGTAAATGGTAAAATGGTAATAATAAATAGCGTACCAGTTCCAAATTGATTGCTCTCTTCAGTCAACCACGCGATTTCAGGGCGGTGAGAACGGAGCTCCCTGGGTCCGATACCATCTGACAATCGGGCAGAATATCAACTTGAGCCCTGAAGAATGCCGAAAAATATACCCTGCCAACGATAGCTACTCACAAAATTCCTGTAGCCCGACACTCATTACCATCAATCCACAATAAAAAATCATTACATACCCCCCAGGATACCTGACAAGCGGAACGTTAAGCTCCCTGAGCGCATCAAGCACGTCCTTGCGAAACCCAGTCTTCGGATCGACGAGACCATGCTGATTATCTGGATCATAGAGACCGCCGTAGATACATCGTCCCATGTGTTCCGTGAATCCAGAGTAGATACGAGGATCGACCTCATCGATGATGCGTGCGGGGTCGATGTGGACGGTAGGCGCGGGTGTAGTCATTGCTGAACGATGTTGAGCCTTGGAATGAATTATGCAGGCGGGGAGTGGCGGACCGCAGAACTAGTAAAAGCGGGCCGTGTCTAGGCAACGCGACACGACTTGTCACGCGCATGCGCCGTGACTATTTACTGACTATTTACTTGGCTCGGCGTTCTTTCCGAGCGCATTCACATCACTTTGCTGGGCACGAGCCACCTTGCTGCCATGATCAGGAATAAGTTTCTCGGATAGGGATTATGAGTTATAAGCTCATTTTCACAGTGTATACGGAACGTTCACTTGCAACTTTAATATTCCCGCTTCAAAGAGACTTCTACTCTTCATACATGGGTGAACGGTCATATCTTATCAGGCTCATCTAACTCAAAGTCTTTTCATTGGCGGAAAACAGGTCCATCATGTACTCGCGACGATTGCGTGAGTAGAGATCGGATTCCATTAGGTTGTGTTAACACTAATTTTAAGGACCAGGGTCATCAACCCAGGTATGAACACTACACTTTTTGTTGTCAAACAATCTGACTTGACATATTTCAAAATAGCAACCAGCAAATTCATAACTGCCACCGCCGGAGGCCGACATCGCAGATACAAAATTGATTGAAGATAATCATGAATAACATATGTTCTGTCTGACTTGGTCGTAAGATGTACAAAACTTCATTAAGTCACAAAGGCAAGACGTAGAAAGCTTCTGTACATCCTCGCAGAGCTCCTTGAGCATAATATGGGCAAGTCGCTGTTCTTAAAGTCGGCAAGTCTTGTTACCAAACAAGGTTGAAAAACTCGACTTGCAGGAAAAATCTACGCGACTACAAAGGCAGTCGATATCCGGTACTATGCCGGTTGGGCTGGCAAAGTGCAAGAAAAGACTATCAAGGTAGACTACCAAAGGCACACTCGCCTAAACGAGGCATGAACCCTTCGATGTCGTGGTACGTAACAAAAGTCAAAGTTACTTTAGACATGCGCTTATTGAACGGCGCGGTATCAGGACCATATCATCACAGGGAATTCCTCTCTGGTACAGCTGACGATTACCTTACTTGATTCACATCCTTACCAACTTGTTTGATCTTAACTTCCTTCGTTGATCCTAGGTAGATGATGGTCGCCCAGAAGATTCGAAATCGCCCCCCCCACGCCCCGTTCACATCCCCGACCTCAAAATCGAAGCCGGCTTCCCCCTCGGGAATAGTAAACATCATCAACGGTTACGGCAACACCCTCAGGCCGTCGCCTCGCACTCGCTCATCACGAAATGATATTGAATCATCACTAGTCATCTTATGGGATTCGCTGAACTACCTCTCACTGGCAGGCCAGTCGTACGTCCCCGGCTCACGCATTTTTGTCCAGGAAGGGATCTACGGATGAGTTTCTCGCTTAAATCACCGTGATCGTAAGGAACGTCGTTACAGGCACCGGTGATCCGTTTGTCGTGGTAAGCAGTATGGCCCAAAAATCTCACACGTCCGATTTTATGTGCGGCTGGTCCCATTTTTTCACTCTACGTATTTTTTACCTAGTATCCTGTTGTAGCGCGTCATGACATACATCGAGTCAAAGTAGGAAGGCGCGACGGTCTATACATACTTCGTCCAGCCGACAATCTTCACGAATGCCAAGCGCGAGAAGATCGTTATGGAAGACATTTTCGGTCCTGTCGGTGTTGTCTTCAAGTTCAAGACAGAGGACCGTGATATATCACTATATAAAGCTATGTGGGAATCTATGAGCCTTTGTACATGGAGGTCATTGAGGCGGGGCGGCTAACAACATGTCGTATGGCCTTAGATGCAATATCTTCTTGTAGAATAACAGTCGTGCACTGAGAGTCGTACATTGACTCGAGGCTGGGCCTGCTTGGATATCACATTCTCTTTCACTTTCCAAATCTCGATTCAAGTGGGCTCATGTTTGTCAATTCCAAGGTAAACTATTATGTAAAGGAGAATGACTAACAATAATCTATACTGAGTAATGTCTGACCATGTAATTCATGCAAGGCAACTAATGGGAACAGAAGGGTGTAGAACATGACAAGCAGCAGGTCAGGTGGTACAAAATGGTGGATCATTCCCTGGAATAGAGTTGAACAGTCCGAAAGGGGACCATTACCTTACAAGATCAATATAACCTGGTACCTCAGTCTGGTAAGAATGACTGTATTGAGCTGTACCTAAGTAGATCAATATGAGATGATACTACAGTAAGAGTGTGATTATAGCAAATGTAAGCTACTCACACTCAATCTGGATAAGAATGACTAAGGATGCTATCTTCAGAGGAGTCCAAGTATATATAGATGCAAGAAACAGTAGTGCTTCATCCTTGATGTGGAGATAATGGTGCCTGGGTGCATCATCATATGAAGGGCAGTGCCTGGCCCAACACAATGAGTGTGTTTGTATCTATGGTAGGTCATTGTTGTCCAACAATGTCCAATACAACTGCCTTGTCATGTTCAAGAGGCATTTCCAGGCAAGGAATGACAGCTTTTTTTGTGATGCCTTACTAATTAAAAAACAGTGTGCATCACTGCTTGGGGTGCCATAGATAAGAATCCAATGGCTGTCATGTGAACTTTGTTTGCTAGTTGTTTTGGACCTGGCATATTTTCTTCTTTGCTGGGAGAAATGTGCCCCTGCATTATGCTCATTGGAAATTGTCATATCTAGCAGCATGCACCCCAGAAATATATTTTTATCATTGGTAACCAGGGCATTTTTGGCTATGCTATGCAGGAAAATATCCTTCAACTCAATACTGCTAATCTGTGTTTGTGGACAATGAGAGCCCATTGTGTTTTCTTTGACAATGCCTTAAATGAGACATTGTAAGACACTGTGTTAAGAAGGTCTGCCATTTCCAGGGGTCTTGGCCATTGAAGGGGTCTGGTTTCTGAATGTCTAGCTTTCCTTGCCAAGCCAGTGCATCACATGTGTTGTCCTGAGCATTTTGGGTTCAGGGCAGGGGTCCAGCATTGTAGTAGTAGTAATAGTTATTTCCACCTCTGCACTGAGGGGAAAAGCTGTCCATGGCCAGGCCTCATCTATCAGGAGGTCCACCATTGGGAGGCCTGCCACCAGGGTTTGGGCCAGCATTGTCCAGGAGAGGTTCCAGGGCCTAGTGAGAGGGAGGGGGTCCTCCAGGGGTTGGCAGCCCAAAGTTGTTGGCATTGGCAGGTTGGTTGGGCAAGAGAATGGGTGAGGGTCAGCACAGCACAGAGAGGAGAACTGTTTTAGGGGCTTCAGGGCTAAGAGGCTGTTGAAGGAGGGGTGGGGGGTTGTTGCAGAGGGGCAGGGCATATCCCTGGGAGGGGCAGAGGTTGACATGGGAGGGTTGGTCCCTGGAGAGCTTGGAGGCTCCTTCTCAAGGGGTGGGTTCTCTGCTAGAAATCTTCAGCTTGTTAATGTAGGAGAAAGTGTGGGTAGAAGCAAGGTTGTTGTTAGGGAGGAAGGGGTCAGGGGAGTTTCTGGGTGGGGCATTAGGGCTTGGTGGGCTGGTCTCAGGTGTGGAAGGCACTGGAGATGGAGTTGGCCTGGGGGCAAGTGGAGAAAGCCAAGATGTGAGCACCAGGCTAGTTGAATAATCCTCTGGTGGAGTTGAGAGACCTCAGGATGTTGGATGCAGCATTGAGCTCCTCTTGCTGGCAAGCAATGGGGGCCAGAGCTTTGGCTTGGGCCCTGGTGGGCTCTTCTCATTGCATGTGGAAGATGGAAGGAGTGGGCAGGGTCCAAGGGGTCTTCAAAACAGCAGGGGTTTGGGCTGGTGTTGACTTCATTAAACAGGGTGCAGAGTTCTTCCCAGAGGCTGGCCTCAATCCCAAGGATACTCCTGATCTTTTTAGGGAGAGTGCCCTGCTGGTAGCACTTGTAGAAATCCAGAAGGCAGTCTGCCCATGTCTTCAGCATTCTGGAGATGTTTTAGTGTCCAAGGCTGACAAGGAGGGCTCTTGCTCACTTGGCAAATTTGGTGGGAGCTAGGCAGAGAGAGCAGTTGTCACATTGTTAGACATAGGCTTCAACCCATTGCTATCTGGAAGAGGGTGGGGCTTGAAGAGGGGGAGCAGCAGAGGGTTGAGGCTGAGGGGGGAAATAGCTGTCAAGTTGTTATGGGGGGACTGGGGAGACAAGAAAGAAAATTGATAAGATGAGAACTGACAAGATTGAGACAGATAACATTGAGATAAGATGATATGGAACAAAGAGATAGAAGTGCAGAGATGAACAGACATGGTGATGTAGTTAATATCAAGCACTACTCTACAGTTTAAGTACCTATAGAGGAACTTGTCTAGGATCATGGGTCTAAGGCCAGACCACACAGAGTGGGTCTTTGGTATGATTGTTTAGGGCATCCTGAGACTGGCTAGCCAGGTGTTGAGAGTGTCTTGATGCATAACTGTAATGCACATCAGGGAGGGTGGAGGGGCTTGGAGTTACCCAAATACTAAGGGAGGGTCAGGGGGACCACAGGGTATGCTGGGAAAGCATTGGGAGATCTCCAGAGAAGCATTGAGGTTTGCCAGAGCAGGTGCTGAGGGTAGGGGAGGGTCATGAGTGTTATAGGAGGAGGGGAGTGTACTCCAGAACTTGTGGTGCTGGTTTGAGTGAAGTCTGGGGGCAAGGTGGGGGTCTGGGGATGGGTCATGACAATGACCCTGGCAACCCTGTGGCTAAGTCACACAACTGGCAGAGGAAGATCCAAAGTCTATTCAGTACTGTACAAGGATCTATGGACATAACTACTCACCTGGCAGAGGGAGATCCAAAGAGAACAAGTCTAAGAAGCTCCCTGGCCAGGTGTGATGCTTCAGGAAAACTTCTAACCCTAACTCCAAGGTGCAAACTCTGGAAATTGCCATAACTCCAGAGATTGTACTGAAAATGGAAATCCATTGTAAATGGCCTCAATTGACAGACTCACAGCATGTGACCACATAAAAATATGACTGAAAGATAGCCCTTGGTTGAAAGTACTTGTCACCAGAAAATGGGAGGGCAAGGGTGACAGGCAGGCTTGAAATAAAGGGAACAAACTAGAAGGTCCAGTATGAACAGTCTCCTGACAGTATAGATGACATAGAGGCTTCCTTCCCCCCTACAGACCAGCACAAGTCTATATTTGTCCACTATACAAAATAGAATCAAGATCTACTTGACAATCCACAATGTCATGGCCAACAAAAGGACGGACATCTTTGGCATTTGCAGCTGTCAAAAGAATCAGAAGTGACAGTAGTAGATACTCGCAAATTGCACTGGTAGAATCAGCCTCAAGGTCATCGGACTGGTGACCAAAATTTGTGAAGGGACATTATATGCATTACAGTGTTCTTGCTCTTAGACAAAGGGCTCTGCTGCATCAAAGAGATACCACTGACAGATTATGCGAGGATGACGCTGCCGATATGGATGCACAGAATGAATACCCTTCACTTGACACGCTATGCGGAAATGACACCGTGAGCGTGGTTGTCAGTAAACGTGATGATAACATTCTATATCCCGAGATTAATGAATATGCGTTACAAGTTTTGCATGTCAAAATCTACGAGCAGAGCAAGGCAGCGAGGCCCTGGGATTTAGGCGACTTCCAAGTGGCCGTACAGATGCAAAACTGCCTACCCTAATCTGATCACATGCGATCAACACCCTCGCCACTGGCCGTTTCAACTGGGTTTCTATATCTTCTGCCTCTTATACTTCATCTCCTAGGTATAAAATCTGAGGTAAATTTACCAAAACAAACGAGCCAACTTCATCAAAACGCAAAGTGAGACCTTGGATATCTTCATCGTGAGTTGTACGTGCAATTAGTTGCCCCTGAAGTAGCTCACTGAGAGCGCCCTACATATCTAAGCTTTTCTTGATCCACGGAGACCTTGCTTCGACAGCTGTATCAGACACTTCACTTGTATCATATCACCTGAGTCATCTGTTTCCTAGGCTAAGCAGCAGCTACACTCGTCAGTATGCCAGCACCTCGTACCATCGTTGCAAAGCCCTTTTCCGACAACATTGTATGTAACAATTTCCCGCATCTATCCACACTGCACCCGGCTTATTACATACAATCTACTTAACCTCTCTAGACCTCCAGCCTCATCAGTCCACACTCCATCACACAAATGCAGAGTCTGCTTGACTCGCTTGACACCACTTCCAAATCCTCCAAAGACGATTTCCTCTCATTCTTCCTCCAATCTACGTTCCAATCCTTCCTTCCCACAAGCTTGCGCCTCAAACACGGTAGTATCAGCACAAAAGTCCAACTACCCTTAGTACAAAATATTTCTACACGTAACGGGACACATTGTCTCGTCAAAGACGAATGGGCTTTATCCAATGATGTGTACTCGAGTCTGAATCCGACCCACCTCCGCTTCGTGTGTCCCTTTGAGCTCATGGGCAGGCAAATCGCGGACTTTTCTACTATGAAAGAGTTCATTAGTGCTTTCCGCGATGTCACCGAAGGTATTTTTATCAACTCCCTCAGAACGGCTTGTGCCTCCCATGGTCAAATACTAATTGGTCGCAATTACATCTACGTAGCTCACGCAAAAGCCTCAGCATACTGCGACTGGTTCGATATCACCCCTATGAACATGCTCATCGATCATAATGGAAAGGGCGTTCTCACCGATTGGGATCATAGAGAGAGAAAGAAGAGCATGGCTTGAAAAAAGTGAGTTTTCATGCTGTTACGATTGATTTGCTCTTAGATCATATGTTCTAGCGATTGAAGGTTAGATGAAAGGGTCAAATTCCTAGGTTTGTCTCGTGTGTTCTCCTGTCTAGCGTCTTTACGAATATTGTCTGTATGGGCATCAAGTCTTCCTTGCTGTGGCAAGCACTACTAAACTAGTTACTACGTCTTGATTCTGTCGGTTGTGTATGATCGATGAATCTGACGATTTGCAGATTTGCATGGCGTTCCCGTACATGATCTCTATGCCTTTAATTAAGCCTGATATATTGAATGGGTGTCTAGTACGGTCTCATTGAGCCCGATGCCACTGAGTTTATCATCACTGTTGCCTTGAATGTCCTGACTTCGCCTTGAATTCCCTTCGCGTGTCCTAGTTCGGGAAATTGGGCTCTGTGCGGACGAAAATAATAAAAATAGAAAATAAATAAATAAATTCTAAGAAGGGACACTAGCATGTCAGCCAGGGATGGCAAGGTTTTGTATCGGCCAGAGTTGTGGTTTCCACAGTCACGGCACATGTGTCAGCATAATCCCATCTCCTTTTTATCTCGACAATTTACCTCGACATTCTTCGAGTCCACATTTCTGACAGGTGCGCGGTATTTATTATCTCTTTTGGGGTGCTCCCAAAGTCTTTCTGTGGCATGTTCACGAGCAAGTCTCGCCGCTAACTCCTTGTGGTCCTTGCTTGACACAAGGTCGACTTGGATGTGTGTCCAGCATTACTCATTTTTTTGTATGATCATAGTTTCGGAGCCATATATGCTCGATGGAGCGTCCGAGATCCGTCGTCAAAGCTGCAAAAATCACAGAGTAGTCATCAAAAAAGGTGTCAAAAAAAGTCGTGGAAAAGTGCATTGACATCTGTTTGCGCCTACCTTCGCTTGTTTTTTCAACTAGCTTGCTTCGCCAGATATTTCGTTTGTTTCTATTGAGTGAAGACAACGTTGAGTCTCACCTACAACCTTGGGCCATCGATTGGAGTCTTGTGACTTGTCAATTCTTCTGGCGATTCGTTCTGGGGTGAGAGATCGATCTTTCCGTCCTTACATCCTCATGCTCAGGAGGAGAAAATGTATTCCTGTGTAAGATGACCTGGAGCCTTATGGAGGTAAAACCTTTGTGCAGCTACAATTCAATCGCAGGCTGAGTTCAACGTACAAAGGTATCATGCTGCATCATTGAAAGAGAATCCTTCATGCTAATGTTCTACGATATTAGGAGCGCGATCACTGTTTTGTCCCACCACCGCAACTGCTCATCAAACGTTATGTTCAGCCTTCAAGTTTTCTGCAATTATATGCGTCATAGGAACAATGAATCTTCCCCGAGCCCAAAGATTTGAATCGCTTTCCAATCGACAGGAAATGACAGGCAACCTATCTATGTAGTTCAAATTCAAGTCCATACAACAAATACAGGCAAGTGACGAGCCAAGGCAGACGCGATGTGATTAGGTATGGGGTCTAAAATGTTAAAAGAATCGAGATACTGATATGTATAGTAATCGCAGATTTCAAGTCTTGAAAATGTGTCCAGATCCAGGTTCGTTTATGACCAAATGCAAGCAGGTTTCAGGCAGATACTGACGGCATAAGTCAGCACGATAATGTTTCGTGTCCAAGAAGTTGAGAAAAGATTCGAGCAACGGCTTCATCGGCACAACACAATCCCCTTTGATACATCATCCTCCCTTTGACGGCCCTCACTCAATGAAGCATCAAGCACGACGGTGCGGTTAGCTCGAAAGCTAACCTCACCCGCTCAAAGCGGACCTCAACCGCTACTCGTCAGCAGCGCCTGGGATCCGCTTTGAACCCGTTCTTGAGCCCCATCTCGTTTCGGGGTCGCCTCAGCTTCACCTTTCTCTCCAATATCTCCTGCCTCTGCCTGCTGTGCGAGCCACCTAGCATGGGCATTCTTTCTTCGCTTCCGTCGCTCTTCGGTGGCTTTCCTTCGAGCCCTTCTGCGTCGCTCTTCTTGCTCCTCTGCCGTAATGTTTTGTCGAACAATGGCTCGCTCAGCTGCGTTCGATTGGAACGTGGTTGAATCGGCAGCTGAAGCGTAGGACATTGGGACAGCAGAGGAGGATGAGGCTGCCTCTGAGATCTCTACGCTAGGCTATAACGAAAATATCACGTCAGTTGTGGCCTCGACATTCTGATCGGTGAATAACTCACGGGAGCTGTTTTTTTGACGACGGTAAAGGTCTCAGACGATGGCTCGACATTTTCAAGACCAGGCTACGGGTTGATTATGTCAGACATAGCATTGACGTATGGATATTGAACTCACGAGAGCAGTGACCTCGACAATGGCGGACCTCGTTGATGATGATTCCGAGATTTCTACGTCGGGCTAGAGGATGGATGGTCAGCAACCTTGTAGGGTTTACGGTCTTTAATAAGTCACCAGAGTTGTTGTCTCCGCGACAACAGAGGACGACAAGAATGTCTCTGGACTCTGCTCAGAATCAGGCTAGAACGTTGGCTAGGTCAGTCACAGCCCACGAAACTGATGTTATCATACTCACGAGAGTAGTGGCTTCCACCGTGACGGAAGACGAGGGTGATGTTTTGAAGATCTTATGGTCAGGCTGGTGCAAAATAGATTCCGTCAGCCACAAGTAGGTTCATCCAAATTCCGGATGACTCACGTTAATCTTCACTTGAGTGGCAGTGGAGAAGAGCGAGGATGACCCCAAGACTTCAGGATCAAACTAGAGCAGGGGTTATTGTCAGCTACAGTTGCGAAGTCCAGAACGCTGATGACTTACGAGATTGTGAACCTTCTCCAAGTCAACAAGTTCGCCGATTCTACTCTGCGCCAAATCGATTCCCTTGAGCGCCTTCTCGTTCTCCTCTTTCTTCTTCTCCGACTTCTCCCGCGCCTCCCTTGCTACCTTGAGGAGCTCGTCCAGACGAGTCATGGCGGTACTGAACTTCGCGATATGGGCTACTCTTGCCTCCTTCACTTCTCTGGCCCTTCGCTCTTCCTCCTCCATCCTGACGCGCTCTGCCTCCTTCTCTGCCTGCTTGAAGGTATTCCATGCTTCCATCTCCCTACGATTACGTTCAGCCTTTTCCTCCAGCCAATTTGGATTTCTAGCAGGAACAATCCTGTAACGATTACGCGATGTTACAGGCGCTTGAGGCTCAGGGGGGAAAGTCGGGATCTTCTTAGAGCGGCGTACAGTGTGCCATTCCGCTTCTTGACTGCGCATTTCAATTCCGACGCTTCGGGATCCGATAGTTGAGACCTCTGTAATGCTTTCGATGGATGCGGGAGCAGGGACTGGTGTCGGACCAGACAGGGCCGAGGTTTTGATGCTTTTACCCTTGCAAATGGTAAACCAATCACCACTATCATCATCGCTATCTTCGGTGTCCTGATCAAATGTAGGCTCTGTTGCAGTGGCGATCTGCGTTAGAGTTATTAGTATCCGTATTGGAGAGTCACTGGACATAACACGAACCTGAACGGCCTCAGATTTGTCTCCTCTCTCCCTGATTTCCGTCACATCAACATCAAGCTCCTTTGACTCCCTCATCTTTTCTGTCACGTCAACATCAATCTCCTCTGATTCTGTCCAGCAGTCAGCGTCTGATACGA
>JAGGAV010015707.1:0-28039 GCA_017657295.1 Termitomyces sp. DKA64 | reverse complement strand
CTAGTGAATGAGGAGGAGGAGTATGAGGTGGAGGAAATTCTGGATAGCAGGATGTTCTGGGGGAAGTTACAGTTCAAGGTGAAGTGGAAGGGGTATGGCATCAAGGACATCTCCTGGGAACCACAGGCCAGTGTATGTGCACCAGCATTGATTCAGGACTTTGACTGCAGGCACCCCAATGCACCAAAAGCAATTTGAGGCATCTACCCTATCTCAGCAATTGATCAGGCAGTCCATAACTTTTTCTACCCAGTACATCAAGATGCCACATGCTAGAGGGGGCATGATGTTAGGGGACTGCCCATACTGGACCCTCTAGTTTGTTTCCTTTGTTCCAAGCCCATCTTTCATTGCTGTCCTCCCATCTTCTGGTGACACATACTTGTAAGCCATGGCTACCTTTTGGTTTTATTTTCACATAGTCACGTGCCATGAGTCCAGAGATCAAGGCCATTTATGATGGATTTCCATTTTCAGTACAATCTCCGGAGTTACAGTAATTTCCGGAGTTTGCACCTTGGGGTTAGGGTTAGAAGTTTTCCTGAAATGTCACACCTGGCCAGGGAGCTCCTTAAACTTGTTCTCTTGGATCTTCCTCTGCCAGGTGAGTAGTTATGTCCATATACCCTTGTACTGTACTGAATAGACTTTGGATCTCCCTCTGCCAGTTGTGTGACTTAGCCACAGCCTCCAGAGGTCACCCTTACAGATACTCACCACCTGCCACTCCTGGGAAACTGAGCACCTTTTGTGCCTCATGTGACATGGCAGGCACATGGAAGAGTCACAACAAGACCCTGCCACAGGCTCCTCAAATTTGCATGCCTCCCCACAACAGGCACAGGTGACACACTGGGCCATCAGTTCATTGGGGGCATGTGACCAATAGTAAGGTACCAACTTACCAGGGCTTCTGTTTGACACCATGCCAGGGTAGGGGGCCCACAAATCCACCCCACCACCTCTGCAAACTCTTCCACTGTGACCTCCACCTGTCCAATCCTTTGCACCTCCAGTATGACCTGCACCTCCCCTGACCCAACACTGACCTGGGAGGATGCCCCAACAAACCAGCAGCTGGACCAGTGGGTTGCCCCAGATGCCCTGAGGGAATGGGACCTCTGGAAGCCCCAGCTATGGCAAGGGACAACTCTATACATACAATCAGTAGAATTCACCCCAGGATTGGAACACTTATGATGATGATACATGGCATCCATCTGACACTGGTCCTGTCACCAGTTGTAGTCAGCTTGGCACTCCTCATAAGCTGCCCAGATATTAATGGTGTTCTCATCAGATGGGGGGGGAGTTGGGAATGATGAAGAAGAAGTCAATGTGGCAGGTTGAGACATGGGAAGGTAGCTAGGAAACACTGAACATGTCATGATCCCTTCTATTTTTTCCAGGGGAGCTTCTAGTTGAGGAAGCCTTCACACTTCAACTTCAATTCCCACACCACTGCAGACCATTGGAGATTTGCCCATGCCTCAAAGAGTCTTGATGCTGAAGGGGGGGTGATGTCACAACCTGTCCCTGGATCCTGCCTTGCCTCCAGACCTACTCTGACCAAACCCAGCAAGCCTGGAGTGCATCCCCCTCCTTCCCCAACTTTTACAACACTCCCCTACCCCCAGTGCCCACTCCAGCAACCCCTGATGCTTCTCCAGAAATCCCCAATGATTCTCTGGCATTCCCCATGATCCCCCCAGCCCTCCCCTCAGTGTCCAGGTAACTCCACCCTCCCCTGGCATGCATCATGGTTATGCATCAAGACACCACCAACACCTGGCTAGTCAGTCTCAGGATGCCCCAAACAATTGTACCCAAGACCCACCCATACAATCCAACCTCAGACCCACAGGCCCAGAAGAGTTCCTCTCACAGGTACTCAAGCCATAGAGTAGTAATAGTTAGAGTAGTCTTGATATTACCTACATTGTCATGTTTGTTACATCTCTCATGTCTCCATCTCCATTGTTCTGTATTGTCTCATCAAATCTTATCATTTCCTGATCTCATCTCTCTCAATCTTATCAGTTTTGATCTTATCAGTTTCCATTTTTGTCTCAGTTTCTTGTCTGTTTCCTAAGTCTTGTCTCATCTGGTTTCCTTCAGTTTCTCACCTCATCTTGACTTCCCTGATTACTTCACTGCTATCTCCATTCCCCATTAAAGTCCCTCCCATCCTGGAACCTTTAAAAACCCCTCTGTACTCTTAACTTGGACCTATTGAGTTGCCCCCTAGCTCTTGCTATTCAACTCTGGAGCTCCATACTGTACTTGTCCCCTACTCATCTGTCACTCCTGCTCCTCTGTATAGCCTGCTGGAGTATCCTGGACCTCCCCAGACCACCATTACCACCTTCACCCACCCTGTTTCACTCTTCCAGAGCTCACCAGAGCCTGGGATCATGAGTATAGATGTTGTGTCTGCCTAGTAAGGGACTCATCCAGTGCAGCTGAGCATCCAGGTCAGCAGAACCTGACATGGACCATGGCACCAGAGGAGATGACAACAGTAACATCATGCTCCTCTAGCCCAAACTGTTTGCAATCCAAGTCATGGAAGGTCTAGTCATTAAAGGAGTGGAGGTAGACATCCTCTGGGACATTCAGCATGGAAACTGGGACAGTCAGCAGGAGGAACTCATTGCTCAGGCAGCCAAGGCACTAAAATCAGGACATACCACTGGTGCCAAGTCCATCTGTGCAGATGAATGGGCTCTCTGCAATGGACTCCTGACCTTCTGGAACTGCATCTATGTGCCCAATGACCCAGACCTCCACTGGAGAATTGTAGAGCAGCACCATAACTCCTGGATCACAGGACACCCTAGCCAATGGAAAAAGTTGGAGCTAGTGTCCTGGAATTACTGGTGGCCCCAGATGTCCTGGTATATTGGGTCCTACACTAGTACATGTGATCTCTGCCTCCAGACCAAACCCTGACATTGTCTCCCCTCTGGACAGTTCCATCCCCTACCTGTCCCCACAGAATGATGGAGCATTGCTTTGGTAGACTTCATTGTAGAGCTCTCTGACACCCATGGTTATGATGCCATCATGGTAGTGGTGGACCTATGCAGCAAGTGAGCTCACTTCATCCCCACTCACACCACTTGCTCTGCTATGGGTGCCACTAACCTGTACTGGAAGAATGTCTGGAAGCTCCATGGTCTCTTTGACACCTATGTGTCCAACCAGGGTCTGCAGTTCATAGCAGACTTCATCAGAGAGCTCTACTGCTTCCTTAACATGAAGCTTCATACCTCCACCACCTATCACCTGCAGTCCAATGGCCAGACCAAACACATGAATCAGGAGCTCAAGCAGTACCTCCACCTCTTCTGCAATGAGCATCAGGATGACTGGGACAAACTCCTCCTCAACACCCAATTCCAGTACAACAACCATGTTCATGTGGCCACTCAAGTTTTGCCCTTCTTCCTGGACACTGGAGATCACCCATGCATGGGCTTTGAACTCTGGGCCCAACCTTCAGAGAATGAAGCCATGAATGAGTTTGTGGACTAGATAAAGATTGCACAGGAGGAAGCCCAGACAGCTCTGGCAAAGGTGAAGGACAACATGGCATGATATTACAGCTGTAGAAGGACCCTAGCACCCAAGTACCAGCCTAGAGATTGAGTTTACCTGGATGCATCTGATATTACAACCACCCAGCTGTCAAAACAGCTCTCACACCATCAATTGGGACCCTTCATGGTAGAATAGCAGGTAGGACCCCTAGCCTACCAACTCTGGCTCCCCACAGGGATGTGCCAGCTTCATCTGGTGTTCAACATGGTCAAGCTGACACCAGCCCCAGTAGACCCCATTCCAGGATGATGCTTGGCACCCCCACCACCTCTGGTGGTAGTCAAAAAAAAGGAGTACAAGGTGGAGGAGATCCTGAATAGTTGTCTATTCTGGTGGAGGCTACAATACAAGGTGAAATGGAAGGGCTACAGAATTGAGAACATCTCCTGGAAGCCCTGGGAGAATGTGCACATGCCAGGGCCTGTTAGGGAGTTCCACCAGAGGCACCCAGATGCACTCTGAGCCATCTGGGGAATCTATCCCATCTCACCAGCAGACCAGGCAATCTGAAACTTCTTCTATCCCACATGTCAAGACACTGCACACTAGAGGGGGGGTGATGTCAGGGGACTTCCATTTCTGGCCTCCATGCCTGACCTATGCCAACTCTCCTCAATCCATTCCCTTTCCCCAAGGCTTGTTCAACACCTCTGGGGTGCTCTCCAGGAGTCAGTCTCCTTTTTGGGAAACCCCCAGAACTTGCCATACTTCCTTGTCAAGCACTTTCCTGATGTTAGGGTTAGCTCTGGTTGTCTATACAGTTGTTGCCATGCCTCTGCCACCTGCTGATGCACCACACCAAGCAGCAGGAGTCCTTAGACTTGTTCTCTTTGGATTCCCCTCTGCTAGATGATTAGTTACTATTTGTATTGTCAGTTACCTTTCTAATATACTTCAGATTCCCCTCTGCTACCTGCATGACTTAGCTGCCACTCCTGGAGGTCACCCTTACAGAAACACCTGCAGTGCATATGTTGAGGCCCAATCCAGCTTCATATAGGAGAGAACCCAGGCAATATTAAGTGTGTCAGAGATGAAGCATTGCTACTCAGCTGGATATCAGAGATACAGGACTAAAGGGACTGTTCCTCTGTCATGTAGGCCCTGTTGTAAGTGTTTGAGAATGCAAGGTGAGGTATTTTGGGGTGAGGCATTATTGTAGCATCAAAGCAAGCTGGCAGGAGCATGGGAGAAGGTGTAGAGGCCATTGTAGAAGCTAAGGGAGTGAGGAGGAGGTGTTCAAGTAGTGCCTGGTGCAAATGAGCAATAGTATCAGTACATTGGTGTAAACTGATATACTGGCTCCTATGCTGATTTTAACACAACTTTTGCTGCCCCTTGGATCAGCCATGGCTCTGTAAGAGGATGGTTCCCTTTAGGACTGTTTGACTTTATTCCAGGCTTAGTCCAAGGATGACCCATTCTATATCATCTGACATATCACCTGTCATGCCCTACACTTTTCTGTCCCCATTAGGTGCCTTCCATGAATCACATGCTCAGACATTACTCAGCATAGATTATTGTTAGTCATGCTCCCTTATATGCCACAGCCCAATGAGTAGTATAATGTTAGTCATCATTACTAGCAATGTAGTATATAGGGTGGTCTGCAGAATATAATCCTCAGACCAAACAATAGCAGTGTTCATCAGATCTATCTACTGAATTGACTGTAAGCTTTCTTAGCAATGTCTGACCCTCTGCTTGCCTTACTTGCTCCTCATCCAACTCTTGCCAGCCTCTGTGCTCACTTAACTCTTGCTTGCCACTTGCATTGCTGGCTCTGTGGAAGTCCTTCCACAGACATCAAGCCTTGCCCTTACAGGCCCTCTACAACAATGCAAATTCTGTCATCTTCCATGATTATTAACTATGGCTGCTAGGCACTATGCCTGGAGCACCTCTACAGTGTCACATGGCCTTGAACAGCTTGTTGCTCCTGCCCATAATATGGGAGGTTAATACTGTTTGTTGGGGTAATGAACCTACAGAAGGGGCTGATGTCAGAGGACCAGTCTTCAGACCAACTCCAACCTCTATTCCAAGCTGAGTCTGATGATGTGCCTATTTCTAGCCTATCCCTGCAACTGCTTAGCCCATCCTATCTCCTTTCATGTAGTAGTAGTTAGCCTTGGTGAGTCATATGCATAGATCTTACTCAGCATTGATCATTGTTAGTCATTGTCCTTTCCATACTGGGGCCTGCTTAGTTAAATAGTGTTAGTAATGCCACAGCCACTGATATAATGTACAAGGCAGCCTGTAGGATAGAATATCTTCAGGCTGAACAATGACAGTTTTCTGGCTCATTCATTGAATTGACTACAAGACCTCTAGCATTGTCCCTTGCAGTTAGCTTGATTGTGCTCACCCCTCATCCAACTCCTGACTGCTTTTAGCTTGCTTGACTCTCATCCATTGCTTGCACTTGACCTGCTCTTGCCAGGTTTATCTATAACATGATCATTCCTGTATACCCTGCTCAGCAACTGAAGTTAGTAGGACAGATTTTTTATTACTATTCTTCAATCTTATGTTTTACAAGTTCCATCTAGATGGACATAACGGTGTTAGCATTATCTCTTGTCTGCTATGCTACCTGCTATGACAGAATGTCTGGCAATGAACAAGGAAAACATACTGCTTGCTGCTACTTTGCTTCTGTAATTATCCAAAAGGGGGAAACAAGCCAAATCTTGCACAAAGAAGTCTGATACTCCACCTGCCAAGCCAAAGTGCATTGTTTCTAGTGGATATTGATGTCAAAGTTCTTGTTGATATGCTTCTTGCATAGCACAAGAAGGAGTGTGTTTGAACTAGCAATGGTACCTCCAAGGACTTCACTTTCCAGTCTGCTGCTGAAGCATTGAAGAAGAGTCATTCATTATGTGGTGGAACACTTTGTTTTTGGAATTATGCAAAACTTGTTACAGCACTGTATGTATGTTCATCATTTTTGAGAATCACTGATAATCATTTTTAACCCAGCTGAAGAAAGATTTTCTTGTTGTGAAGAAACTCACTAAGGATTCAGTGTCAGCTGGGATAATAAGAACAAGAGAGTGTTGCTACATCTGATCAATGGGAGACCCATCTCAAGGTATACATGTTTTGTATACTATTATAACACTGTCTGATTTCAATCACTATAGGCTCATCCTAATGCCAAAAAATGACATGATAAGGCTTTTAAGATATTTACAGAGCTTGACATCATTCTCAACAGCAATGTTGCAACTGTGGTGCATACATTCTAGCCTGGTAGTCATGCCAATATCCTAGACAGTGAAGGAGAGGAATGATATCACAGATTCTTAGACTCTGAAATTGAAGGTATAAACACTTCCTCTGAATCATTGGTTTTTATAGTGTCCCTAGCAACTATCTTTCATACTTCTCTCCTTTGATTTGATTTATAACTCAGAGGAAACTAGCCACCATTCCATTAGCAGTGATCTAGAAAGAACTAGCAGGCCCACAAGTCCTTCATAATGTATACAAGCTGAATGAACACTGCTATTCTCATACCAAACATACAGCAAAATCATTTGTTCCTTCCTGAAAATAAGCCAACATGTATATATCTATCACACATGGTTATACATACCTAGAAGGAGCTCATCAAGGCCACATCTTTCCAGTGGATCTAAATGTAATTAAGGGACATCGTTCCTAAGTGACTGTTGCATGCATTGCAGCTTGACTGTCACCAGCAGCTACAACAAAAGCCACTAGCTTGCTTATTCTATGCTTGTGCACAGATTTTCTGGCTGTAGATGTTGGAAACCGGGTAGCAGACTAGGTAGACTAACTAAATAGATCAATGTAAGTTTGATACCTTAGTCTGGGTGGAAAGAATTGTATTGAACTGTACCTACATAAATCAATGTAAGTTTGATACTATGGTACAGTCATTCAGTGCGTGTATGATAAAAAATAAGCTACTCACCCTTAGTCTGGTGGAAAGAACTAAGGGTGCTATCTACGAAGAGTCCGATTATATATGTGTAGGAGACAATGGTGCTTTGTCCCTGATGCGTGCCTGGGCCCGACATATGTGCAAGGGCGGTGCCTGGTCCGACACAATGATCGTGCGTGCGTGTGTGTCCGTTGTGCGTCACTGTCCTCGTCCAACAGTAGACTTGTGAATAGACCATAGATTTGAGAAGATATGGGTTGATAACTGATGCACAATGACAAGATCAGAACTGTGACAATCTGTGACAACAAGCTTGCAAAACTCACAGTTCAGCGTAAGCCTGTACTGGTATCCTTGTTTGATTTTCGCTGATTGGTCCTACTACTTCGGGGATAATTCTATTTGTGAACCCCTCAGAAGCTATGAACCCCGATATATTCGATTGATAAGTACTTAGCCAGGAAGAATAATGTATAGATTGTCATACAGGTCACAATCAGTCACATTGCGTGAGTTGCTGTTGTTGCTTGGTCGTTGTCACTGTGTCGATGTACCCATAGGCCATGCTCACGCGCGCTGAGATGATAAATCCTCAATTCAAGTCACGCCAACTAATTATCAATTGGATATGTCATCTTTCACAAGGGGTTCATAACTTTTGAGGGGTTCAATGAAATTATCCACACTTCGGTTGCAGAACAGGGCCTAATTGTTTCTCAAGAAACTTACATGTACGACTTATGGCCAACAAGTAACCCAATCACCTCTAAAAGTCCTGTAGGTCTACATGTCCTCATGATATTGTTATAGAGTTTTTTCTCGGCATTCGGTATGTCCAACTTCATGTGATATTCCGGATCCTTCAGGGATCATAACAATCCGTATTCTATGTATCCTGAACTTCTCATAATTACATACGTCACCTATTCATTTTTGCGGCCCGCGCTCTTATGCGTCGACAGGTGTCAGTGGCTTAATTCAACGGAACTTGTACATTGTTCGACTGTTGGGATCTTCCCCGATGCTCCAGTATTTTCTCTGCTGGTCTTATCAGTCATGTCCAACCGTTGAGTCACGAGTGGCTAGGTCAGGCTAGATACAACGTTCTGGTGTTCTTTTGTTGTCCACAGAAAGCAAAATCGTCTTCGTCCATTAGAGTTCGGAAGTATACATTGTTGTACGAGATAGGAAAGAACCATAATTCATTGCAAGGTGCGCGAAGTGGCTAGCAAGATGGTATCAGCAGACTGAGCTAGACTGAGCTAGACTGAGCCGTTTTTTTTCTTGTTCATTGTTACTTATATTTAGAATATTGATAGCCGATGACTTCGTGTTTCAAAGCTGATCGGTCCTGCCGCCAAGGTTTTCCGAAAAGGCTGCAACGGGGGGGATGGAAAACAACGGGTCAACGGAGCGGTCGATCTCTCTTTATCTTTCACTTATTCGACGTCCTCGACGGTCGTACGCACACCGGGTCTCATGGCCACTACTTTTCACTCCCAAATCCCGCTGGACAGCAAATTGGGCGCCGCGTTTCTGGGAAACTTGGTAGCCGGGATGTTCGTACTCATCCCTAGATTCCTCCGATAGGCTTCCTTGCTCATCGACACATCAATCATTCCAGTTTCTACGGGATCACATGTGTCCAGGCGTACATGTACTTCGTTAAGAACAGTAGGAAAGATGAACCATGGTTCAAAGGACTCGTGCGCATTCCAATAGAATCTGTGGCTAACGGTCTCACGGTCTCAACTGATCCGGTATCGTAGATATTCTTCCTCTGGCGAGTACCCTCGATGTCCGTCGAGCGATTTCATCACCATTGACTACGCCAACAGGCTCTTGGACACCGTACACCTTGCATTCGTTACGCACGGGTTGTACATCTACATGGTCTCAAATTTCGGAAACCTTGTTGCTCTCGCCGCACCTCCATGGTTTGTGTCACGCATAATTAATGATTTGATCCTGAACAAGCTCAAAATCTCATGCAGGAGCCTCCTCGTGCGTCATAGTATTTGATATCAGTGATGATGAGAATCTAACAAAAACCTTTCTGTAGGCTCAAATCTATGTCACGGTAATGCCCATCCCTTTCCGGCTGAGCAGCAGAAAGGCTCACAGAATTTCATCCAGTGCGTCAGCGACGCGATCGTCCGATGGTAGACGTGGAGTTTGTTCCCCTCTCTCCCTTTCTGACCTCGTGAACAGTATCTTCGGTCGTCGCGTCTGGCTAAGTATGAGAGCTGTCTTGTTTCCCGTACCCCTGCTGACTTGCTTACCTCATGATAGTGACGCGCAGAAATTATTTCCTTGTTATTTGCATCGTAAGCGTCCAGATTATTATACTTGGTGGAAAATGATTTAATCTCCTTCCAGGCTCTAACTTCAACGTGCACATTCGGTACGTTTGTGGTAGAAATTAAACGCTGAGGACTCGAAAGCTCATCGAGCGTTCATCAACCCTAGTTACTGGAGTCGGTAAGATTCAATTCATTCTCGTCCTAACGTCATGATTCAACCCCAAGTACCAGCATTCGCTACACGAGCGTCCGTCATATCCATCCCTCAATTGAATATAGCTTTATCTTCATGATTGCATAGATTCACTTTGAAAGAATTTAAAACCTTCTCAAAAATATCTGTGAGTCGCAAAAGCTCTTCCAGCCCCGACGTCAAGTTCTTGATCGATTTGCACAATATTCAGTACTTCCTTTACACCTCTCTGGGAAGCGGTGTTGCAGCCGATCTTTTGATCGCTGGATCTCTATGTTTCAGTCTCTCCCAACGCAGGACGGGGTTCAAGAAGTACTTACGGCCTTCCCACAGACCTGTCTACACATACTGACTTCCTTGATTAGGACTGATTCTCTAGTTACTGTGCTAATGATGTACACCATCAATACAAGTAAGCAAAGAAACATGACATGTCTGATATGGACCTCCTGACCAATGATTGCAACAGGTCTTCTGACAACGTAGGTTCTGTCGATCTTGACGCCACGCCGACATCTTCCAAAACGTACCTTAGACTCTGTGCCACTGCTTGTTTTATCACCTACACCATATGGCCGAACGAATTCACATTCATCGGGATATACTTCTCGCTCAGTAAATGTAAATCTTTCTTAACAATATATCTATGCTCGCATAATTCTGACTCTCTCGAAACAATCAGTGTTCCTTAACAGTCTACTAGCAACACTCAATAGCCGTGACTCGCTATCCGGGAAGCTCGGCGGAGTCTCAAACGTCTCCGAGCTATCCAACATGGACAGCGATTTCTCGTTCAAGGCATCACATAGCAGACGAGGGCCTGTAAGTACCCACCGTTCTGGTAATATTACGTCCTTTGTTTGACGGTGCTACGATTCCAGTCTGTCCTCGTTAGCATCGACCGACAAGTAGTAAAAGACTACGAGATGCAACCAACCCACAAAGGGCTGGCTCTTTGAGCCTGCTCACACCGTCGGTTGGCATGATATTGGATGAACTTTATGTATACAGTTATATGTATACCTGTTGATTTGATTAGGCACGTTAGATTTTGTAATTTCAATTCATCATATCATCATCGATGTGTTCCCGTTACTCTGTTTTTACGGGGACGAAAATGTCAAAAGGTTTTATAGGTGATCATGTGCAGCTTTCGTATCTCTCTTTCATTTGGCCGATGTGCCCGCAAGGAATGATCCCAATGTGCGACGAGAGCGTCGGAGAGAACCTCTTGGGTGATATAACTATCGAGCGGAGCACGTGACCGTGAGTTTGTTCTTAAGGTTTATTTGCACATATTGACGAATATTTTCTGCTTCTAAATCGGATGCTTGATCGATTTTTTCAAGCACCCGCCGGGTTCGCTCGGATATTCTACTGTCCACGGGCGCACGTCCATCACTATCTAGCACTACCGGGAATAAGATCTTTCTCTGCGTCTGCCGCTCGTCTAGCAAAGAAGAAGATGCCTCCTAAGAAAGCTGCAGCACCCGAGAAGAAGGTTCTTCTCGGTCGGCCGAGCAACAATCTCAAGATTGGCATCGTAGGTTTGTTCTTGTAAAATAATCAAATCTTCACGCATTCATTGTGGTGCTATGTAGGTGTTCCTAACGTCGGGAAGTCTTCTTTCTTCAATGCCCTCTCCGAAAGCGGTATATGATCCACTTATCGATCTATTAATTATTTTATTCATACTGGTGATGTCTATAGACCTCGGAAAAGCTGCCAACTTTCCTTACGCCACCATAAATCCTGAAGAAGCGCGTATTCCAGTCCCGGATACGCGGTTTGAATGGCTATGCGAGACGTATAAGCCCGTCTCACGCGTCCCTGCATTCCTTACTTGCATTGATATCGCCGGCCTCACAGCTGTAAGTTGCCGACCGATTCCACATCGTCGCCTCTTCTCATCTTATACAGGGTGCATCCACTGGCGCTGGTCTCGGAAATGCTTTCCTGTCGCACGTCCGTGCTGTCGATGGTATCTTCCAGGTTGTTCGTGCCTTCGATGATGCTGAAGTCATTCACGTCGAGGGTGATGTTGATCCTATCCGCGATATGGAAATCATCCAGACGGAGCTACGGTTGAAGGATATTGAATGGGTAGAAAAGCATCTCGACGGCTTGAAGCGCAGTGGCCGTGCTCTAGGCAACACGAGTCTTGCCGACAAAGCCAAAAAGGAAGAGATTGTAAGTCAATGCTTATGTCTCTGATAATGAACGATCTTGACCCCAGTCAAAGGCCACAGTAGAAAAAATTCACAAGGTTCTCACTGTTGACAGCAAGGATGTTCGCAAAGCGGAATGGACTAATAAAGAGGTGTGTACCTTGTTTCATTTGCCTTTCTGGTCTTCCGTCTTTCATATGATGAAAAAGAGTGTATTGCTCGAATAACCCAGCTCGTCGAGGAGGGAGTAACGCCCCAATATTCCTATGAGATATCTTCTTTTCTGACCATCATTTACCAATCTTTCTCGTGTTACCATCTCAAACCCTGACTGACGACACACCCTCTTACAGGTAACTCATATCGGTTATTCAAGACTTTTTCGATGCACGATTTTATTTTTCTTAAATGACGATAAAGAGCTCGAAGCTCGATAACCCAGCTCGTCGAGGCGGGAGTAACGCCCCATAATGCCTTTGAGAACACTCGTTTGTCTGATTCTCTTTGTTTGTTCATCCCATCGCTCTTTTTCGTTCCTTTGTACAACTCCAACTCCAACTCACCATCCATACCCAGATTGAAGTCGTCAACGGCCTCACCCTCCTCACTGCCAAGCCCATCACTTACCTTGTCAACCTCAGCGAACGTGACTTTATACGAAAAAAGAACAAATGGTACACCCAATATTATTATTCATGTTTCACACCTTCTAATCTCCCGTACGCAGGCTTCCGAAGATCAAAGCCTGGATCGACGCCAACAACCCCGGCGACCCACTGATTCCCTTCTCTGTCGCGCTCGAGGAGCGTCTCGTGGCAATGTCACCCGTGGAGAAGAAGGAAGAAGAGACCAAGATCGGCGCCACCGGTGCCCTCGGCAAAATCACTCAAGCTGGATACACCAGTCTTGATGTTTGTCTCTTCTCTTATCATTGCCATTAGTTTGATTGACCAACGGTTGCCCACCAGCTCATTCGCTACTTCACATGCGGTCCTGATGAAGTTCGCGCCTGGACGATCAGGCGGGGGACGAAGGCCCCGCAGGCCGCCGGTGTGATCCAGTACGTTTCTCTTGTATCAAGTGCAATACGAGAATTTCGCTAATACGCTTTATAGCTCGGATTTCGAGAACAAGTTCGTATGTGGTGAAATAATGTCGTACGACGACCTCAAGGAGCACGGCTCAGAAGCCGCCGTCAAAGCTGCTGGTAAGCTGAGGCAACAAGGCAAACCTTATGAGAGTTCGTTATCATTTTCTTTGGTATTCATGTTGCGTGTACTAAATAAACATGTCTTCGCAGTGATAGATGGTGACATTGCGTACTGGAAAGCAGGTAATTAGAGGCTCTACTTGCACGATATGTATGAGTGAAGAAATAAGGAAACCTGTAGTATACATGTATGAGACGAAGAGTGCATATGCATTGGATTATTGTGAAATTCGTGAGCACTGCACAATGTCTCTTTTACACCATTTGCGTTTTGCGGCACCGGAGTAAGGTAGGGTACATCTTCATAGATTTGGGCTTCGCAGCGGTCGGGTATATAGATGTAAGCTGATTGGTTCACTTTTGGTTCAAACTTAAACACGTTCCTCCAAATGATTATTCTTCTGACTTGATCTTCTTTCTCTCTACGTAAAATTCAGAAATTGTGGCTCGCAATCATAACATACTGCACAATACTCACCGACCTCATTCTCATTACTACTAACAACCATACGCTTCAGATGTTCTCTGTGTCCATGTCTTGATAACCTGGGATCACACAGGACAGGCGGTGGGGGTATTACATGGTCTTCTCCAGGTTCAAGCTTTACATGCACAGTATGCGGGATCTGCATCGTCTGCTCATCCCTAGCAAGCCTCGAAGGGCGTGCATGTGCAGTAACAGCAGGTACAGGCAATTGGACACGCGTACGGGCGATATCTTCCACTCCCCGTTTTGCCTGCATCTGACTCCTTATCAATCTCGGATGACCAAGTGTTCGAGGCAGAGAAGGGATGGGATAGTCATCTTGCGGCTCGGGTTTGATTCTCATTCCTGTTGCAGATCCCACATATCCTCCATCGGATCCAAGGGTCGTGGACCTGTCCCGATCTCGCCTCGAGTTTCCTGTCCTCTCTAGGACTGGCGGGGGAAAGGACTCGCCTCCGGGTTCAGACTTGATAGGCATCCGTGCGCTACCTGACTTGAACTCATGACCAGTTTCTCGAGTCTCAGTTGCTAGCGTGGTAGAGCGTTCCTTGTTATTACGAATTGGGATACCTAACAATCAAAGATCAATCAATACTCGTCGTCAGTGGTTCTGGAGTCTTACAAAGCATTTCCTCTGTCTCAATTTTCACAGGCACAGGTAACATGACGGCGTGAGACGGATGTAATATTTCTGCTGGAAGATCCGCAAATGCAGCCAACAGTTCCTCTGAAGGGCGATACTCGACGTCTCCTCGTGAGCGTGTGGTCAGCCTCTCGGAAACAACGATGTTAGAAAAGATCTCACCATGTGAATCGAGTGGCTCCTCCTTGATGGAGACCGACTGGCGAAGTACGTCGTTCATTGGTTCCCCCTTGACTGGTACATCAACCATACTAGCTGTTGAGGTATTGGACATTTCGGCGGGAGGATCAAAAAGTTCCTCGTAAGGACGATGTGTGTCTACTCGTGGGTTTGTTGTTGACCGAGAGACAGGAATCGTTAGAAGAGATCTCACCATGTGAGTCGACCGACTGACGAAGTACATGGTTCATTGGTTCCTCTTTCTTAACCGATATAGAGGCCAAGAACTCGTCAATTACATTAGCTATAGAAAAGTTTTAATCATCCTTGTCCGATTGGATTGTGAGACACGTACATGCATTGGAACCTTTCCTATATGCCAAGGGAGATGTAACGCGGCTTATTGACTCCTCTTTGACAGAAGCATTAAATGCACCGGCAGCATCATGAGATTCAGGTTCGGATGAAGCTGTGCAACTTAAATTTGAATATGAGTCATTAAAATTCCGAGATCCAATTCTAAGGAGACGTGTAGCATCAACCTCTGGATAATAGAGCATCAATATCTTGAAACAAAAGAATTACTTCAGTACCCTCATCGTATGGATCCCTCTTCTTCACTACTGGCTTTGCTTCCTCATATTCACGTAGTAATGAAGGTGACGGTGTGCAACTTCGCGTGGCAATTGCATCGCTGGAGGGCTGAAGAAAACTTGTTGATCACCCCGAAAGCATAATTGGAAGAAAATTACCTCCTGTAAAGATAGAATGTCAGTATATGGATCTGCGCCAAGAAAGGCTACTTGATAGATACAGGATGGTCTGAAACAGCGATTGTTGAAGAAGGAGCTATGACTCGAGGACGTTTGGCATAACTGATATGAATCGGAGGAAGCGGGACGGGTATTGGGACAGGATAATTTGATTTGAAGGGGAATATGCTTATATCGTAGCTCGAGGGATACCTGGCAGTCCAACCTAGCCCATCTCATGTCCAGCTGTTGTAATTAGGCCATGAAAGTTGGATCAACTCACTGCGCCGAGTGGGGTCATTCTGCATTTCGTAGTCATACTCGTAGATGTATGATACGGCTTCGGTAACTTCGTACGGTGGTTTCAGAAACCTTCGGTGGGCATGTGCCCCGATGTACGGCTGAATGTCGACCGACTCTGAGAGTTCAACGATGACGTTGTTATGCTGTCAATGAGGCTTGATTTGAGTCTAAAGACGTCGCAAACTACAACTGCAGAAGCTGACAGTTCCTTGGGTATAGACGGTCCTGACTGTTTCACCGGGATGGTCATCTTTGAGCATAAATTCGAACCACGCAGCAACATTATCAATGAATGCAGGGTGCCCCGCTTGTCCAGCAGGCCAAGGATCTATGACAACAAGAAATTTTGCATCAGGAGCCTATCCGAAGAGTGAGTCGCATTTAGCATGGCAGGGGGCATCCATCCTAAGACAAGACTTGCCTTATATTTCTTTAACTTCTTGTTTTTCGCCATTGAAAGCCCTGAACGTTCCACTGGAAACGAGGCTTTGTTGCCAAAAGAAAACACCGAAGCTTTCAGGGAAGATGACAATCTATTTGATTGTATTTGCCGTGGGCACCTCGTGTCTGTCTGATAGCAGCTGATCCTGACACTTGAATGCATTATTCTCTGTAATTAGAGCATATCTGCAATCGGCCCCACCAGCCAGACCAACAAAAATTTGATAGCTCCACAACCACAATTTGGTTCGTCCTCACATGGAAAGCCATGACATGGCAATCCCCGTGATGGGTGCCCTCTAAAGGTAATCCAGTCAAACCTGATAATCATCTCGACAATGGCAAGTCATCGCTGATTGCTGCAGTTCTTGTTGCTGCGCATCCATTCACCAACCCGCACATCCATTGTCAAACCCGCGCATCCATTGTCAAACCCGTGCATCCATTCTCGAACCCGCGCATCCATTCTCAAACCCGCGCATCCATTCTCAAACCCGCGCATCCATTCTCAAAGCAATCAATATCTGAACTCTACCCTCTACTTACATTTTACCAGTGTTCAACCTGACCACGTCTCATTCATTTTGGGACGGACATACCCAAAGTCTTGACGGCGCTCTCTGTTATGCCTGAAGCACGCTTTATTTCGTCGCCATGAAAATCGCTATATGAAAATCGCTCAAGATTTCCAGGATGCGACGGGGGAGAAGGTTGACGACGAAAGCGTCCCAGAAGAAAAAATGACAGATTTTTCTGTCTCCTTTGTATTCAAGACATACAGCTCAGGATGGATTTCAACATGGTTGAATGCGAAAAAAGATCTCAACAAGATGACGGCAAAAGATATCAAGGCATGGAGCAAGATGGGGATAAACGGAGAGGGATTTTTCCGAATCGGTGGGACTGCGTTGACATGCATTTGGCTCCACCTCATCGGTTGACATAGGCAGCCAGATTCCATCATTCTAGTCTTCAGGACGTGGGAGTGATCTAATTTCAAGTCGGCGAACGATGATATACAGGCAGATAAAGGCATCCAAGATTGTTGTTGATCCTCTAAAAAATAGCGCGCACGAGACCGCCACCGATCGCCGCACCTATCATGTTCAAATTCAATACAACCAGCGTCCAGTTCTCATTAAGCCATCGATCCAAGTAGAGAAAAAAGGACGCACCAGCACCAAACCCAACACCTCCGGCAGCACTATGTGCCATCGTATCTCCGTACTTCCCAAACTTACTCTTCTTCTCTTTATTCCCACTCGCTTCCTGCAACCCAACTGAATTAACACCCTGCCCTGGCGGCGGCGGTACATCTCGCCCATGGTGTGCGGCACCAAATGGTCTATAAGGTGTCTTGCTTCCACTTGTCGTGCTATTTGTTACGAAGGGTGCTTTAGATATGGAAGGAGTGGGAGAGGGAGAGAGCTTTTCGACATAAGAAGAAGGGAAGAGACCTGAACGCCCATTGATAGTGCCGGTCCACCAATCTGCGTTGTTCTCTTCAGTGATAGTAATTATATCTCCTGCAGCAAACGAGAGATCATCTCCCTACATATCATATCACCAAGTTAGGCACTCGGAAATTACACGAATACAAACCTCGTTATTCTCGTTATACGCCCATAGCGCCCTCACCTGTGCCTGGCGTGTCCGCTGCGGCAGTGTAGGTGCACGTGGAGCGACCGCACGAGCAAAAGGGACATTTACACTAGTATTGTGACTAGGAGAGGACGAAGGGAGTTTGGCGATGAACGCGTTGGCGTCTGCAGATGAGAGGTGGTTCTGTTCGACAAGTAATTCGACATTGGCTTTGATCTGTGATACAATGTGTGCGAGGAAAACAGAATCTGTGTTCGACATCGTGGGTAATCGAATACAAGTTTTGCTTGACCCCTTGAAGCTATTTCAATACTATCCGTGGGTACGGGTGGCTGTGTCCAATTTGATCGCGATTGAAACGGCGAGGGTGGAGCCACCAAAGGGATTCACAAAAACTTCCAGCCGTTTCATAATCGATGGGCAGACTCAAAAGTTTATCTTTTCCTCGATCCGAAAAAAAACCGTTGCTCATTTCAGCCACGCACTAGGGTGTCTCTAAACTTTGCTCCAGCTGAATCCTGCCTAACCTTCCCAAGAGGCTTCCAGTAATCATGATGCGGACAGATCAACGCTGAGACATATATATCGAAATCCCCCATCAAAACAGCTGTGACCAAATACCTATAAATAATATATCTGATTCAGTCAAAATCCCAGGAAGTACCTCTGAGAAGGAATTCAATGGTTTCTTGTTTGCCTACCAAGAGGGGAAAGAAAAGAAAGAAAGGGGACTGGAGAATTGGTAGTTTTGAAAGTAGAGGGTAGTGTAGATTGAAAGAGGTGTTTTTGGTGTGGCTGCAAAGGATATAAGTTATGATTTGAAGCCAGTAAAGGGAAGGTGAAATTGGTTTCTTTCTCGAACGTTACCAGTCCTACTACCAGTCCTGGAACCACTGGTTCGACACTGGACAACGAAATGTCAGTCCTTGCGTCTTCCTACTCTCTCCAACACAAGCTATCTAATTTGGGTCTACTAGCATTCAGCTTGGAAACCATCATCACCGGAAGACCAACACTGCCCTCCATGTCCTAATCCGTCAAATTCGTCGTCATCCAGTCAACCATTGTTACATTGCATACTTCGGGCTCCCGCCAGAATACACGAGAAAGCAAGCATCCTGTCATGCTTGAACAAGAAAAGGCTTTTCTTTTTCACTCCCAAACACATTCAAATCACCTTCCTAGCCTGTGCACGCTAGCGTCATCAACCGCGATCCCAAATCACCGTGACGAAGATATAAATAAACTTTGGGATAACTATTCCATTCGTTCTTGTGATTTCGAGACAGCTGCAAGACCAACATTCTGAATTTACGGTACATTTGGGTATTTGCAGTGTCTACACGGTGAGATATCAAGCTGCCAGGAAAAAGTCCTTACTATCCACATGGACCGCTCAATGAAGAACAGTTTCAAAATCACTGGTACCATCTCCCTTTCCAATCTTCTCAAATACAACGCGGTAGAGCAATAATTCCGACCTGTCCCAGAACGGCCGCAAATCTTTGGCCAACGCCTCGTCTTTTAGAATTTAAAACCGCATGGCTGCCTTTTCCCACTCTCCCGGTGGATGAAGATCAAGAGGTTTTCCAGGGCTAAGCCTTGAAATTACCGTAGTGATGTCAGGACGCTTCTCTGGCTTGAAATTCCAGCAATCCCTCATCGAATTCTGTCGTTCAGGCCGTGCTTCGTCCCGATAAGGTCATCCATCAGCAAAAAGTTGCTCAGAAAACATGGCCAAATATGGCCTGGGACCCATTGTTTGATCAAGACATTATGTTAATTACTTAGATAATTATACAATTACAAAGTCACAATTAATGATAAATATAATGTAATTCCATAATGATCACAATCTCATTATTTCAAAGCATTCTGCATTGTTCAAAAAAACTAATATCCTGGTATAGAGAATACCAGGCTGACTTAACCTTACCAGGCCTTATCATATTTGTACCATATTGTATATTAATTACTTTAGAATGTAAAGTATCTATTTTGATGCACAAAGAACATTCTGTAGACTAGTACTGCTTTTTATATCAATTTCAAATCAACCTGTCTTGACCTTGTCTTTTGTATATATATATATATATTTCATAAAATGAACAGAGATAATGATCTCAAAAAGAAATCATTAAAATATCTTCTTGAATTTGTTCCTATATTGTGGGCATACTTCATTTCTTAGATTCTGTATAAATACTAATTGTGATTGTTAGTGTTTCATAGTACAAGGCTACAATGCTTCAAAACCTAAAGACTCTTCAAGGTATTCTTCTTCTTCCTCATTATCTTCACTCTCACTGTCCTCATTCCTCATCTCCTCCTCTTCATCATTTAACTCATCTTCTTTATAAAGATCATCTTCACTCACTGATCCTGCTCCTTCTTGGGCTTGAATCTTTAAAAGCTTTTCATCTGATTCCTTGGAGGAAGAGACTGACCTGGATATCTCTGAGGCATATGTCATTTCCATACTCTTTTGCATCTTGTGTAATCTGGTGTCCAATTCCACCACCTGTAAAACACACAAACATGTCCCTGTCAACAAAACTAGGCATTTTCTGATATTGATATTTTGATCAACAATGACCAGAAACTGTTAGAAAGTGAACTCTGTATAAGCACCCATAAGTAGCACAATGTAAGTCCTCAGTCTCTATGTACAATTGACTGATCCAGTACCTATAAGTAGCACAATGTAAGTCTACCAGTACTGTAGGTAAAGTGTCCATAGTGTGTGTAAGATGGTAAACTCACCCTCAGTCTCTATGTGCAATCAACTGAGGGTGCTGGACAGTGTCCAAGGTATATATATGTATTGTCAGTTTCTCTTTGTCCTTTGTCTGACACATTGACCCTGGTGCAGTATCTGGCTTTGTTCTGCTCCCCTGATTTGTTACTTGTGGTGTCCCTGACATTGGATTGCAACACTCCTCCTCACTGCAAGTGTCAACTCACTCCTCACACAGAATCCTGCATTCCCAAGACAGCATATAACTTCAAGAATTGTGGTGTGAAAAGTGCTTTGGTGAAGATGTTGGTGATATTATTCTTTGTGTTGATATAGTGTATTGTTATCTCCTTTGAGGCAATGCATTCTCACAGGAAGTGGTACTTTATGTTGACATGTTTTACATGTTGGTGGAGCATCAGGTCCTCAGATAGGTTTGTGGCAGAATTGTTGTCACAGAGTAGTGTTGTGGCCTTGTCCTGTGTGTATCCTATTGCTGTCAATAGAGAGCATTGAGAGAGCATTGTCATGACCTGCTCCCAGACCCCTTGCCTCTCTGGCCCATCCCCAAACCTTGCCCAACCCAGCTCGGCAAGCCTCAGAACACACCCTCTCTCTGGAAACCTCTACAACCCTCCTCAACCCTTGGCACCTGCTCTGGCAAACCCTGATGCTTCTCTGGGAATCTCCAATGCTTCCTCCAGTAGAACCTGCAACTTCCCTGACCTTCCCTGAGTGTTCAGATAACTCTGACACTTTTTCTGTCTTCTCCAGCACACATCATGAATACACATCAGATGCTACTGACACCTGACCAACTAGTCTTGGGATGCCCCCACACCCAATAACCATAACTAAGACCTGCCAAACTTGTGCAGCCCAGCCTTAGACCTGCAGTCCCAGAGGAGCCCTCCTGCTAGTACTTAAGTCCTAGATTAGTATCAGTTATGGTAGTCTTGATATTAACTACCTACATTTGTGCTCTATTTGTCTCATTTCCTGATTTGTGTCCCTAGTCTCTATTGTCTTGTTGTTCCATCTTATCAATTTCAATCTTATCTGTTTCCTTGTTTGTCTTGTCTTGTCTCCATCTCTTGTCTCATTTCTCTAAGTCCTTGTCTTGTTTTGTCTTGTTTCCTCTCAAGTCTCTCACCTTGTCTTGACTCTCCAGTTATGTTCTATTCCTACCATCTCTGACCTTCATCCTCATCCCCATGTCTTTGCACCTTTCCTGCATCCTTAACTCAGATCTAGCCCCAAGTTAAAACCCTCATCCATTGATAACCACCTCTGGAGCTCTGTTTCATGCTTGTTTGTACTCATCTGCTACTTGTGCCCCTCTGTATAGCTTACCAGAGTACCCTGGATCTACCTGAACCATTTTTTCCACACTCTATACTTTCAGTTTCACTTGCTTGGAGCTCACTAAAGCATGGGATTGTATGTGTAAATGTTGTGTCCACCTAGTAAGGACTTGCACAGTATAGCTGTGCCCTTATAGTCAGCAGAACCTGACATAATATCAAGACTCCCCCTTACCCTGTTCCCAACATCTTCATACAATCCTGCATACCCCCCTGCCAGCTATCTAACCAACTTCTATGCTAGGCCAGTACCCAATTGTTCTATCTGACAGTGCCAGCTAATTGCTATGTTGCACTGGCTCTGTAATACTGGGTACTGGTTCAGAACCAGGCCCCCTACAGCCTGTCTGTCAGTTAGGAACCTCCTCTGGACTGGCGTTGCCCCTTGTTGTACCCCATCAAAGAGACCTACCCCTGCATGCAGCCTGAAACCCCTCTAGCCCCTTGGCCACCCACTGCCCTAGTCCACTCAGCTTCTTCCTGTAAGGGTGACCTCTGGGAGCAATGGCTGTATCACACAGCTAGCAGAGGGGAATCCAAAGTGTATTTGATATGTAATAGATAATACAAATAGTAGACTAATCACCTAGCAGAGGGGAATCCAAAGAGAACAAGTCTAAGGATCTCCTCTGCTCAGTGCAGTGCATCAGGGGGTGGCAGAGGCATGAGAACAACTGTGTAGGTGACCAGAGTTAGCCAAAGTACACAACAATGGATCATGGAAAGTTCCCAGGGTCCTCAGAGATCTCTGGAGACCTGTAGAATGCTCTGGAGGTGTTGAACAAGCCTTGGGGAAACAGAAATGGGCAAGGAAAGTCAGTGTCAGACAGGGGTGGAGGTCAGAAATGGGTAGTCCCCTGACATCACCCCCCCTCTAGCATGTGGTGTTCTGACATGTGGGGTAGAAAAAATTCTGGATTGCCTGGTCTGCTGGGGGGAGGGGATATATCCCTCTGACAGCTCATGGCACATCTGGATATTGTCAATGGAACTCCCTGACCAGTTTGGGCATGTGCACATTCTCCCAGAGTTCCCAGAAAATGTCCTCAATTCCATAGCCTTTCCACTTCACCTTGTATTGTAGTCCCCACCAGAATAGATGGCTGTCCAGGATCTCTTCCACCTCCTCCCAGGGTTCCCAGGAAATGTCCTCAATTCCATAGCCTTTCCACTTCACCTTGTATTGTAGTTTCCACTGGAATAGATGGCTGTCCAGGATCTCTTCTACCTCATATTCCTCACTGTTGTTGACCACCACTGGAGGGGGTGGAGATGTCAGGCAGCATCCCAGGATAGGGTCTGTTGGGACTGAAGTTAGTTTGACCACATTGAAGACCAGATGGAGCTGGTGCATTCCATCAGAGAGCCAGAGTCAGTAAGCTAGGGGCCCTACCTGTTGTTTTATTGTGAAGGGTCCTAATTGCCAGTGTGAAAGCTTCTTTGATGGCCAGGTGGTTGTAATGTCAGAGGTGTCTAGGTAGACTTGATCCCTGGGCTTGTACTGGGGTGCTGGGGTCCTTCTGCAGTCATAGTACTGTGCCATGTCATCCTTTGCCTTTGCCAGCACTGCTTGTACCTCCTCCTGCACAATCTTCATCTGGTCTACAAATTCATTCACTGCCTTGTTCTCTGAAGGTTGGGCCCAGGGTTCAAAGCCCATGCATGGGTAATGTCTGGTGTCCAGGAAGAAGGGTGAGTACTGGGTGGCCATGTGAACATGGTTGTTGTACTGGAACTTGGCATTGGGGAGGAGCTTGTCCCAGTTGTCCTGGCATTCATTGCAGAAGAGGCGGAGGTATTGTTCAAGCTCCTGGTTCATGCACTCAGTCTGGCCATCAGACTGTGGATGGTAGGCAGTGGAGGTGTGCAGCTTCACATTGAGTAGTTGGTAGAGCTTCTGAGTGAAGTCCATCACAAATTGTGGGCCCCAGTTGGATACATAGGCATTGGAGAGGCCATGTAACTTCCAGACATTCCTCCAGTACAGGTTGGCAGTGCCATGGTGGAGCAAGTGGTGTGAGTGGGGACAAAGTGTGCTTGCTTGCCATAGAGGTCCACCACTACCATGATGGCATTGTAGCCATGGGCATCAGGGAGTTCTACAATGAAGTCTACCAAGGCAATGCTCCATCACTCTGCAGGAATAGGCAGGGGATGCAGCTGGCTGGAGGAAAGGCAGCATTGGGGCTTGGTCTGGAGACAGAGATCACATGTACTAGTGTAGGATCCAATATACTGGGACATTTGGGGCCACCAGTAGTTCTGGAACACCAGTTCTAGTGTCTTCCACTGGCTTGGGTGTCCTGCAATCTGGGAGTCATGGTGTTGCTTTACAATCCTCCAGTGGAGCTCCAAGTTGTTGGGCATGTAGATACAGTCCTGGAAGGTCAGGAGTCCATTGTGGAGGGCCCATTTGTCTGCATAGATTGACTTGATGCCAGTGGTGCATCCAGACTTGAGTGCCCAGGCTGCCTGAGCAACCAGTTCCTCCTGCAAACCATCCCAATTGCTCTGCTGGATGTCCCAGAGGATCCCTACCTCTGCCCCCTTGATGGCTAGGCCTTCCATGGCTCAGATCACAAACAACTCAGGCTGGAGGAGCACAATGTTACTGTTGTCATCTCCCCTAGTATCATGGTCTGCTCTCCAGGATAGGACATCTGGCTTCTCCATGCTCTGGCCTGGCTTGTGGTGCAGCAAGAAGTTGAAATTGGCTAGATAGAGGGACTATCAGGCCTGTTGGTGATTAGGCTTCTTGGCTGTCCAGAAGTACTCAAGGTTCTTGTGATTCATCCAGACTTCAAACTTATGCCATATGCCCTCCAGGAAATGCTGCCATTCCTCAAAGGACCAGATGATGGCCAGCATCTCCTTGTCATGGATTTCATAGTTGTGTTTGACTGCATTCAGACTCTTCAAGTAGAAGGCCACCAGGTGCCACTTTTTGTCCTTCCAGGATTGTTGTGACAGAACAGCTCCAGTGGCAAAGTCAGAGCTGTTGGCTTCCACCCAGAAAGGGAAGTTGTCATCTGGAAATAGGAGGACAGGTCCAGAGGTGATGGCATGTTTGAGATCATTGAAAGCTGTCTGCTCTGGAGACTGCTAGCTATCTTCAGGTGGCATCCTTAGCAGTGAGATCAAATAGCAGTTGGGCATGGTGGGAGAAATCCTGGATGAACCTCCAGTAGAAGTTGGTGAACCCTAAGAAGGCCTGCACTTCCTTCTTGTTCTTGGGCTCTGGCCACTCCACCACACTTGCCACCTTCACTGGATCCATCTCCATGGCTCCATGTGAGATGATCAACCTGAGATACTTGATCTGGGTTTGTTCAAACTCACACTTCTCTGGTTTGAGATAAAGTTGGTGAAGGTGGAGGCATTCCAAGATGATGTGCATGACCCAGCAGTGCTCCTCTAACATTTTAGTGTAAATGAGGATGTTGTCAAGGTATACACACACTATTCCTTCTGCTATCAGATCCCAGAAGATGTTGTTCATCATCATCTGGAAGGTGATGGGGCTGTTGGTGAGTCTGAAGAACATGATGAGAGGTTCAAACAATCCCCAGTTGGTCCAGAAGGCAGCCTTCCACTCATCTCCCTCCTGGATCCATATGTTGTTGTAGCCCCACTGGATGTCCAATTTGGTGAAGTACCATGCTCCCCAGAGCTTCAAGATGAGTGAGAGAGGGTAGCAGTTCTTCACCATCATGGCATTAAGCACCTGGTAGTTCTGGACCAGTCAGAGGAAGCCATCCTTCTTCTTGATGAAGAAGACCAGAGAGGCCATGGAGGATTTGGAGGGGCAGATGTGGCCAGAGGTCAAGTTCTCCTGTAGGAAGGCATCAAGTTTGTCCTGCTCCTTTGGCACTAGTGGGTAGACCTTGCAGCTAGTGGGCTTAGAGTCTGGTATTAATTTGATGGCATAGTCCCACTGTTTGCACTCTGGAAGTGAGTCAAACAAGGCCTTGGAGAATACATCCTCAAATGTGTGGAGATATGGAAGTACAATGTCCTGGAGCTCCTGGGGCATGGAGTTGGCCACAAAGGCCTGGGCTAGCCACTGAGAAGTGATCTGGCTGGCCTGGATCTCTATGATAGAGGGTGGGGAGCACAGGGTGATGGTGTATATCCAATCCCCAGTCTCCACAGCTTTGTCTGGGAACTCCAGATTGTGTGAGCTGCAAAACTCCCCTAACAGATCCTCCTCCAGGGTCCTGCCAACACTCTGGTCATCCTTGTAGAGGGCCTCTTTACAGGGGAATGCCAAGGGTGGGGGGTCCAGAAGATCCAGATCTGTGAAGGGGAGATGGCCTGCCCAGCAAGCCCAAATGGCTGCATGCTCTCAAATGGCAGCTTGGCACTGTTCCCTGACCTCAGTGGCACAGGTGGTGCACCTCTGGGGACATTGGCTCATGGTCACCTCACCCCAGGCTCAGTCTATTTTGGGTTGTGCTCCCAAAGCCAGGTGAATCCAAGGATCATGTCCTGCTTACTGAGGCTGGTGATGGCAAACATGGCCCACTCTGCATGGTTCCAGTAGTGGAGGATGAGGTCAACCATGGAGTTGATGGCTCCAGCCTCATTGGGTGTTCTGTCAATGTTGAACACCGGGCTGTGACAGCAGCTGTGTGGTCAGGCAGTGGCACCAAACAAATGTCAAATTGAGGAACAACCCTGTGGCACCACTGTCCAGGAGGGCAGTGACTCCGTGGGTCTGCTGGGTGTCCATAGTCTCAATTTCCATGTTGAGGTGCAGGGAGTTTGCTGAGGGGTTTGCAGCTACCATGTACTGCCAGGGCAGCCAGCATTCCCATGTGGGGCAGCCCAGATAAGGTCTGCCCCAGATTGGTGGGCCTGACTTAGAGTCTGGAGTTGGTGCTTGTATGTCTAGAGGGGAGTCCTGAGGTCCTGTTGTCTTAGAGTCATTGATATCAAGGGAAGCAATATCATTTTCTACTAACAGACATGTGAACTGGTTAGTCCTTGGCAATGGAGGCATATATCTCATCTGCTGCTTAACTAAAACTCCTCCTCCAGACCTGGAAGGAGGGTGCAAGTGCTGCTCTCCTCCAGAGTCAGCTCCAGTCCCAGCTTGTCTGGTGAAGGGTCTCTGGCTGTGTCCTTTGCAGCCAACAGCTGTAGGAGAAGCTCTTCCTGCTCCACTATAAAAAGGTAATGTACCTCAAGACCTGACAGGCAATGCCACACAAAATGCCTGGGTTTCTGGCATCTCTGGCATAGCAGCAGCATGACACAGCATTGTCAGGTAGTGTCAACATCCATGGGGATGCCCAGAGGTAGGGGTCACTGGGTGGAGCAGAGACAGGTGCTGGGGGAACAGGAGTGGCATACTGGAAAGTGGAGATAGGGGCAGAGCAGTGAGTTGGGTGTGTGCAATGTAGCTCCTGCCAAATCTCCATGAGCTGCCACTGATCCCAGGCCACTTTATACCAGGAGGTGATCTGCTCATTGTCCAAGTGGCCCTCAGCAAGGTTGTCAATATGTTCCAGTAGTGCAGGGTGCAAACCATCTCAGAACATGAGGCACAGTTGGAGGCCATCAGGGTAGGCTGCTTGCTTGACTAGTGTCCAGAAGGAGTTGATATACTTGTCCAGTATCTGTTTCCCTTGCCTGTACTGCTCCTGGTCATATAGTGCTAAGGCTGCTGCCTTGGCAGGGTTGATCAGAAAAAACTCTGCCTGGAAGTCCTTTTCAAAGGCTGCCCAATCCATGAAGCTTCCAACACCTCCAGAACATCAATACACCTGTAGCATGTAGGTAGAGGCATGCTCTATCTTCATATATGACAAGACCTGGGCTATCTTCAGTGCATCAGAATCAAAAGCATCCCTACTGAGATGGATATAGGTGAGGCAGGACTGGAGGAAATGCTCTCTGCCAGAGTGGTTGCCACCATATGCATCTGGGAGAGCAGGGTGGGGGATGCATTCTTGGAGGGCTACCAGAGCCACCAGAAAGGTGATGGGAGCCACTGGGGGTGTTTCCACAGCCAGGAGTGGCATGGAAGTGGGGGTTAGCCACTTTAGTAGTGTCTGGAGGGACTGGGAGATGAGTTTGGTGGTTTGGCAGAGGGTGGAGAGTTCAGTCATGTGGTGTGTGAGGGAGGATTGGGTTAATTTCACCTGGTT
>JAGGAV010015706.1:0-28130 GCA_017657295.1 Termitomyces sp. DKA64 | reverse complement strand
ACTCAGGCCAGCTAGAGGGGGCTCCCAGACCAAAACCCAGAGACTTGTTCTGCTGTAAGGGCAACCTCTGGGGGCTGCAGCTCAGTCACACAGCTGGCAGAAGGAGAATCCAAAGTATATTAGAAAGTATCTAAATAGAACAACAGTAGCTACTCACCTGGCAGAAGGAGAATCCAAAGAGAACAAGTCTAAGGAATCATTCTGCCAGGTGACCAGAAAATTGTGCTCGACTTTGTTTGGTGTTGTTGTGAGGACGGGTTAGGTAAGCGTTGAGATCAAAGGAAGGCACAAAAGGTGGGTCCCCTGACAGTAGGCAGATATGTGAGACTGTAGTTAGACATTGGGAATGGGGTAAGGGGAGAGTCTTGATATTATGTCAGGTTCTGCTGACCCAGGGGCTCAGCTACACTGGGCAAGTCCCTTACTAGGTGGACACAATATCTCCACTCATGATCCCTGGCTCTGGTGAGCTCTGAAAGAGTGAAACAGGTTGGGCAAAGGTAGTAACAGTGGTCTGGGGAGGTCTGGGGTACTCCAGTAGACTATATGGAGAAGCAGGAGTGACAGGCAAGTAGGGGATGAGTATGGTACAGAGCTCTGGAGATGAGATATCAAGGGCTCAGTTGACTCAGGGTTGGATTCTGAGTTGAGGGTGTGGGGTTTTGGAGATTTATGGAGTGTTGATAGAGTTGAGATAGCAAAGATGAATGTAACTGGGGAGTCAAGACAAGACAAGAAACTGAGGAGATGAGATAAGATGAGACTTAGAAAATAGAGATCAGAAACAGAGACTGAAAAGAAAAATGGTAAGATGAAACTGATAAGATTGAGAGAGATGGAATTGGGAGACAATAAGATTACAAAACAATACATAACAGTAGAGATGGAGACATGATAGATGTAACAGACACAAGAACATAGGCAATATCAAGACTACCCTAACTATTGCTAGTCTACAGCTTAAGTACTTGTAGAGGAAACTCCTCCAAGACCATGGGTCTGAGGTCAGATTGTGTGGGCAGGTCTCAGGTATGGTTGATTGAGGCATCCCAAGACTGGCTAGTTGGGTGTCAGTCATATCTTGATATGTAACCATGATGCATGCCAGGGGAGTGTGGAGTTACCTGGACACTGAGGAGAGGCCAGGGAGATCATGGGGAATGCTGGGGAAGCATTGGAGATCTCCAGAGAAGCATTGGGGTTTGCCAGAGTGGGCACCAGGGTTAGGGGAGTGTTGTAGAGGTTGGGGGAGGAGGGGGATGTGTTCTGGGATTGCTGGGTTTGGTTGGGGTAGGTCTGGAGGTGAGGCAGGGTCCAGGGGTGGGTCATGACACCATCTTTCATCATTAATGTAACATTGTAGGGTTCTGTCATGCCAGAGCAGCCACCACTGGCATTGTATGCTATGAGCACAAATCAGGGCTCACACATGCACTTATTATGTCCCATCATGCCACCTCTTCTTTACAGGCAATGACAAGTTCTGAGGGGGGCTGGGAAGGTCATTGTAAGTAAGGGATAGCTTCTAGTTTCAGCCATCTGCCATTACCACCAACAGCCAAAATAGAAACCATAGCTATTTTTAGTAAAGCTGGACCAATAGGAAAGCTCAATTTCCCATGTCAATAAGAAGCTAAAAAGAAACAACTGACCAACATTGTAGCTTTGGTCCTATCTGTTGCCAATGATCCACCAAGTAATAGCCATAAACTTGCTAAAATCCTTTTCCAAGTTCCTAGCTGCCCATAAGTCCTATTCCCTAAGTCTGCAACCTTTGCCAACTAGATCACTACTGAACACAACCAGTAGTTCCTAAGTCCTCCAATGGTTGCCAACTTGACCTTATCCATAATCAAAGCACATCATAAGTATATTGTTCAAGGTCAAACAATAAGAAGCCTGCTTAAGCCCTTCTTCATGTATAGCTGGTCTAGGTGAACCAGTAGGTGAACAGATGGTAAATTGATAGGTACCTGCAGTGGCAGTGAAAAGAGTGCTGATGAAGTCTGTAACTCATAAGCCTATTGGTGATGCTTCCGGAACCTAGTTTCAGTCATTATCCTGTCTTAGAAACCCTCATAGTGGGCTCTCATATGATATGTTGAGTGCAGCATCAAATAGCAGATCTCCTTCTCTCATGAAGCTATGTCCTCAAAGAAAACATCTGCATGGGAGAAGGAAAGAGGAGAAGCTATAAAAGGGGTCCCTGACATGGTGACAAGGGTGTGCAGAAAGTCCCAACAAGTTCATTTTTGCTAGGTTTAGAAGTGTTAACCTGAATATTGAAATCAATATTTAAAAATGTGATAATTTCTGGCAAGTTTTGTAACTAGAGATTTGGTGAATATAAGAGTTTGTCTATAAGGTGCTGTGGCTGGTTTATACACAACTTCATGAGATCAATACTCCAGTATTGGTGATATATATGGGCTATAGCTGTAACAATTGTGAGACAGCAGAAGGAACATAGTACTGCAATAAGAGGAGTCAGTAAGCTGACCAAAAGAAACATTCACAATGCTCCCGATTTGAAGCTGGTGGCTACATTACTACATTAGCAGAAGGCAATTTAGTAGGCTAGCTGTCCTAGGGTTAGAGACATGACCTCTGTTCTGTTCTGTACTGTACTCTGGTATATCTCTCATTCATTTTTCTAGACTACAATACAGATATATATGTACAACAGCTAGCTACTTAGCGATCCCAAGCCCACTGTCAAGTGAACCATCAAAAGCCCCTCTTGAATGACAGTAGGAATGTTTGAAGTGCCCCAGTTTTTCCATGTCACTACCAAAGTAGTCCAAAAGTTCCTATCTCCACATCTCATACCCTTCACAAAAGCTTATTATTCCTCTTTTTGCTGCATTGTCAGGAAAACATCAGCAAGGGTAGGTCCTTCCTTTTTGGCGAGGTAGGTCTTTCCTTTTTGGCCAGGTAGGTCCTTCCTTTTTGGCCAGGTAGGTCCCTTCCTTTTTGGCCAGCATGGCAGCTCATCAGCATCCTCACTGGGTTGCTGAGCACAATGCTTACATCTGCAGTGGGTGGTGGCAGGTGACCAGCCATAGGAAATACTGTACCCATGTTGCTGATATCAAAACCTGGGCCAGTGAAACCTGGTGAGGCTCCTCATATGTGTACTGTGTTTGATTTGCATGCCTGCAATGCTAACACTGTAAAACAACCTCCCTCACTTACAGACATTGATGATATTCTATGTAAGGTGGCACATGGCAAGTATTGAACTCAGCGCAGCAGAATTACCCCGTTCACGAGATCGAAATTCTGGCTGGTGTAGAGACCATGCTGCGACATCGTGATATCTTGCAAGGTGAAAGGTTTATATGTTATACCGACCGCAAAGGATTAATTCACTGATCAACCAGAAAAGTCTATCCGGACGGCAGTGGCTTGAAAAGATTGCCGAATTTGGCTTCGCTATTGAATAACGTTTCAGGCGTCGAGAACATCTTGTCAGATGCATTATTAAGGCTTTATGCATGTGATGCCCCCGGCACTGTCAGATCCCGAGGGGAGTACATGTACCATGACGTCATCAACAACGACTCAATAAAGGATCATGGTATCTCCAGGCCCATCCTAGTTGACAAGGGGGGCAAGTACAGTGGCCTACACAGTGTTGGAGTGGGAATGGTGTAACTGCGATGGAGGGCGAGTCAGTCAATGAACTGGCAAATAGCACAGAGGCTTTACCTCCAGATAACGCAGATACTTTACCTCCCGTTGGTGTTTCGAATCGCCCTAAGACATTGGCGTACCTGAGATGACAAGCCTGGTAGAAGGAGATCCACCGTAATGTGCACGCTGCCGAACAGCAACCATAAACCCGTCGGGAGTACATGCAACTCCAGAAGGAGCACTGAACGGATGCGTGATTTCGCTCATTGTGGCTCTGAGTATCAAGATACTTGAAGATACTAGGCTCGAAAATCCCCCTAAATTCGGAACAGCGGAAAAAAGGTCATGAAGCGCAATGTCCCGATCCGACATATACAGTCATATAAAAGTGATGATATCCTATGGTGATTCAATGATTTTCTGAGCACCGTAGGTCATGCTCTGATCGAAGATCATGGAATCAACGGTGGATTGAGTTGAAGGACATTTGACAGGCAAGATAAGTAGCAATGATACAGCAGGTACGGAAGAACCTCAGCAAAAGCCGGTGCCACAATTTGAGTATGTGAAAATGGGGAATGGTTGTTCGGACACGGCGAACGCTTGGCAGGTCAAATAAAGACGAAGTTGATACCGTTCTTGGTACGAGACTAACCTGTAGGATTATACGTCAAGTGAACCTATTCGCAACGGGGAATCTTGTCAGTCCATAAATAGTCTAGACTGATATATAGTGATCCATGAAAGAAACAGTTCACGAGGGATGCAGCGATGTTCACTTACCACCACCCAATATAGTCAATTCGCTCCAACAAGGAAAAAAAAAAATCAAAACAACAACCTAGGAAAGGAAAATACTTTTATTATTGTTCGAACAGCAGAATCTCTACCTAGGCTCATGCGTTTGTTCCTCTGAATCACCATGGCATCACGCACTACGCATACGCCGCCTGCGCCTGAGCCTCATCCGAGAAACCATGGTCCTTGCCCAGAACGAACGCGCGCGTACATTCCGCCATCGTTTTCGATCTGCCGTATGCACCGCATCAGTCGAAGGGAAAAAAAATGGAGAACAAGAAGGAAGGAAGACACTCACGCCCTCGAAACAACATCCGTCTGATAAAAGTTATCAACCGGCTTCCTAAACACCGCCTCTCCAATCTTCCTGCCTACCTCCTTTCCCTTCTTGGAAGAGAAGGTCTCGAGACCCAAAAGCGCAATCTCAGACGACACATGCTCTGTCACATCGTACCGTACAAGGCTAGGCGCAAGCTCCCACAGCCTATCACGCACGTCGAGGGTATCGTCATATGGCAAGGGCGTGCCGAGAACTTCAGAGAGGGCTCTGTGCGTGCGTCAGCATCGCCCACAACACGAGAAACAGCCACCCACCTAATAATCTTCCAATCCTCCCTGGCCGCTCCAGGAGGGGGCACCGCAGCCCTGCCCACCTGCGCTCTGCCTTCGGTATTCACCCATGTACCCGCTTTCTCGGTGTACGCCGCACCGGGGAGCACGACATCGGCGAGCGCAGCACCCGCATCGCCATGGTGTCCCTGGTAAACGACGAAGGCGGAGGAGGGTATCGAGGTAGCGGGGAGGTCATCTGCATTCAGGAGGTATATGAATTTCGGTGTACTAGGGGACGAGGAAGGAGGAGAGGCGAGGTAGGCGAGGTCATATGCTGCGGTCCGGGATGCGTGCTGACAATAGGAGTGAATAAGGGAGAGATGGAGAAGGAACACGACGACAGACCCTTTGCAAGACGCTAAACCCATTCCACTCGGGCGTGACGAACCTTTCCTTGTTCTTCTTCACGTAACCCGCAAGGGCCTCGTACACCTCCTTCCCACCCTGCATCTCACCCACTGCGCTTCCCAGAATAACCAACGGCCTCTTCGCCTCTTTGAACTTGTCCGCAAACGAACCTGTCTTCCCCTCCACGAAGTCCAAAACTGCCTGGACATCTCCACCAAGGTACTCATACCCATACGTCGTATCGACGCGCTCGCCAATCAACCCAACCTCCAGACCCTCCTTGGCCAACCAACTCTTCCTTATACGCGAATTCAATACCGCAGCCTCGTGCCGTGGGTGTGTGCCGACCAACAATATCGCGTCTGCGCTCTCCACGCCCGGGATCGTAGCGTTGAACAGGTAGTTGGAGCGGATGTCCGTGCTGGGCATTCCAGGGGAGGGGATATCAGTGGTCAGGTTCTCAGACCCCAGGCGATGGATCAGATCCCGCAGGACAACGAGCGATTCAGTATCGGCGAGTGCGCCGGCGATACCCTGGATCTCGTTACCCTTCGCACCGGACGCCTCGAGCCCGGCCTTAATAGCGCTTAGTGCGTCTTCCCAAGTGGCTGAAACGAATCGGTCACCCGAAGGTGATTTTATAAGCGGCGTCGTGAGCCGCTGCGTGCGCAAGCCATCATACGCATACCGTGTCTTATCGTTTATCCACTCTTCATTGACATCATCGTTCGTGCGCGGCTGGATGCGCATCACTTGTACACCACGCGAGTCGATACGGATATTCGACCCCACCGCGTCGAGTACGTCGACCGATTCTGTGTTTTTGAGCTCCCATGGTCGAGCGGTGAACGCGTAGGGTTTCGACGTGAGCGCACCGACGGGGCACAGGTCAATGATGTTGCCTGAGAGTTCAGAGTCCATCACTTTAGAAACATACATCCCGATCTGCATGTCGTTCCCGCGCCCTGTGGTACCGAGCTCTTCGACACCGGCGACTTCGTTCGCAAAGCGTACGCACCGTGTGCACTGAATACAGCGGTTCATGGAGGTTTTAACGATCGGACCGAGGTCTTTGTTCTCCACGGCACGTTTGCCAGTTATTTCGTGGAACCGGGTGCGGTCGGAGCCGTACCGCATGGATTGATCCTGCAGGTCGCATTCGCCACCTTGGTCACAGTTTGGGCAGTCGAGAGGGTGGTTGGCTAGGAGAAATTCCATTACGCCTTCGCTGGGGGGTTGTGTTAGGAACAGAAGGCAACAAAAAGGCGGACTGACCGAGCTTCTTTAACGAGGGGCGTGTCGGTAAAGACTTTAGAGCCTGGCATGGCAGGCATAGCACTGAGGGGGATGAGGGACGAACATAGGGAAGAGAAGAGAGCGTACCAAGATGCGACGGGTTTGGGGGAGCGTTCGACTTCTACGAGACACATCCTGCGAAGGATTAGTAGAGAGAAAGTGAGAAGAGAGACGACTCACCTGCAGTTGCCAGCGATAGCAAGCCTGGAAGATAATGAATATCGTCAGTGTAGAGTTGGATGGATAAACGACATGTATACCTGTCATGGTAGCAGAATCTACAGACGAATTAGCACAAAGAAACACAGCAAAAAGCATTATCCGAACCTCGGGATAGTAGCACCAGCAGCCTCACAAGCCTGAATCAACGCCGAACCTGCAGCCCATGAGTCCGGACTGCAGAGAGATTTTCGGAATGCATACCCTGGGGCACCGTGACCTCCTTCCCATTCACAGTTAGTGTAATATCGGCCTGCCTCACCGACGAAGACGCGATTGTCCTCCGACCTGACGAGTAACACCATAAGCCACCCCGTGCAGAGGCAAAAAATGACAACGCACCTTGGGCGGATGCTTTTCCGAGTAAACCCGTAGTGGATCGGGAGACCGTAGAAACTATCCGCAGCATCGCGGATGCGTGTAGTGTTCAGTAGCAGACAAAACGGCGTGCGCGCCCCAGTTCGGAGACTTCGGAACCGCTTTCGTCGTCGTCACGGCCAGCGTCCAACCACGTCCGCCCAATTTCTTCCCTTCCCACGCTGTCGGCCCTTTCCGCGTCAACCCTTCACGTGTTCGTGCCGCGACCTCGACTCGGAAACGGAATTGTTCCTCTCGTCATTCCCTCTTAGCTCAGTGGTAGAGCGCATCACTCGTATTTCGGTATATGAACATGATGAGGTCAGTCGTTCAATCCGGCTAGCGGGAATCTGAAGGGGATATATTTTTTATACTTTAGGTTATTGACAGCTTGCCTTCCAAAATACTTATACCTACACAGACATGCATTATGCATGGTTATCGCCTTTTTGACCGATTTAACAAGAAACTATCCGATCTAATTCGTGCCATTCAAAGATCGACATAATTTTTTTGTCTTGACTCCCGTCTCTCAACCCTCCTTCATTAGATATACGTACCGTTAACATCGCTCTACAATGCGTCGCTTGTCACCAGAGGTCTTGAACTTGATCTTCGATAACCTCTGAAAGAACGATGACCTTGTCAACGTCGCCCAAACGTGCAAAACGTTCAAAGAACCAGCCCTCGACATTCTTTGGCACATTGCATGATGTGTATCCTTTTTTACGCTGTCTACCTGATAGTTTATTCAAAGCCGAACTGAGCACGTCGAAAGGTCGTGGTCGCCGACGAGAACCACTGCCTGTGAGTTGTACTATATCCTCAATAGTTCAGGATGTACAACTCAATTTCTTGCGTTTTTAACAGGATCTTAAACGTAGAATACAATCCAGTGATTATCATTGGATTGAGAAATTCGCATCAAGAGTTCGAATTATTGCATGCCGTCGTGCGCTTGCCAACGGTGTTGATGACATCAACTCCTTTGTGTTGACCAAGCTATTTGCCGGCCAAACGGGCCTTGGTCCCATATTCCCGATGGTCCGTGAAATCACCATTGACGTTAACAAATTCTGCGATCAATCAATTAACCCTCGCCTCATCATCGGCTCTCATGTGCGACACATACACATTCTTCTGTCCGAAAGAAAGAAAGGCATCCCTCGGGTTGCAGATGAGCATGAGATATATTCTCAACATCTTTCCAGTTTCCCTTGCGACAACGTGCAGGTCCTTACTTTGCCAGAATTGGCAATCTTTCTTGAAAGGTTTTCTGCCTAGCTCGACGAATATTTGTCCCCACAAATGGATGGATATCCGGACGATGTGACATTCTCATCGAGAGAAGTTTCAGAACTTATCACGTCTTTCCCTCTCTTTGCGAAATTTGGATGTGATGTACCTCCAAGTTGACCCTTCGCTTCCCTCGCGGCACTCCCGAACCTTAAGAATCAGATATTTTGATCTCGAATGAAGATTTCTCACGTTCGTTGACAACAGTACAATTTTATATTTTTACGCGGCTGAAGAGTCTGATTCTTGACGTTAAGGATGTTGGGAAGTCTACAAAGCTTATTTCTCCCCCGGGGGCCTTTCAATGCTTGTCTTCTCTAGAACCGATGGGGTTCAGCAGAGACACTACTGAGGTATCGCCACTCTTTCGTGCGATTCAGGAGAATACGGTAATTCTAGAAATTTACCGAGAGCTGAGAATCGTAAACTGCTATGACCAAAATTACCAGCCCTGCCGGAGCACTGTCCCAACAATAACTCTACTAACGCTCAGACTTCTCCACTCAGCTGGGCAGCTCCGTTCTCTCGTAATTTGTATTGACGGAACCTTTGACTTGCATAATATCGGTCTACAGAAGATAGGTCGTGCGATGCTATTCCTCGGAGCCCTCGTCTTTGAAGAAGCGCGCACTATCTACTTAACCCTACCAAACCCAAGATCACGTTGACCTGGCTTGATTTCATTATTCACCTACTGCCCGCACCCCAGGAGCTGCGGCTTCGCATTGACGCAACGGAAGACGTTTCAAGATTATCCGTTGTCGAGACCTTCCCTCGTTTCCCTGAATTCATCATTTTTGGCACCTGTGTGTCGCCCATAGCACAGCCTGAACATGTCGCCACATTATCGATGCTCATGTTTCCAAGACTGAGTCGGATATTACACTATGAAGATCATATGCTATTTCGGAACTGCTATAGGGGCTTTGAAACCGAAATGGATTATCTTGCGAAACTTCTCTGTTAAAATGATTGTCGGTTTTGGATTGCCTTTCTCGTCTCCCAAAACTCTCTTTGCGGTATACTTTTTGGTTCTTGCATATATATAACTGGAATTATGAGTCATTAAGTCGGTAGCCGGGAAAAAATATTGTGCTATGACATGGAAAAGAGTGTCTATGTATAAGAGTAGTACATGCGTGGTCACTAACCCATCTTGGCCGACTTGTTCTCTCCGTTCTCTTTGAAAGAAGATTCATGGGCGGAGGAAGGTGTAGCCAACCCTTCTTGTTCATCCCCCGGGCCAAGATCATGCTGGTCAGCACCGTCCTGAACATTGGACAATCGGGCTTCAACTTGCTCATCAGGCCGTGACAGGTGCTCATCGTCTTCAGGCGGAACAGGGAAAGTTCCAAATATTAGCTCTGACATTTGGTCCATCCACAAGGATACCCCCGGGCTGCCATATATTCGGAGAAGATTCAGAAGAGAGGCGAAGGAGTAGATGGAAAGGCCGGATATCGTGAGGAAAGCAGACGAAGCAAAGGTGATCAGTAAAGTCAGAATTAGCAGGGAGACTAAGGCAAGGTTAAGTTGAACACAGGAATGAAAGGAAACGATACCACGAACGTAATGACAGAACCACCGTCGCGGAAAGAATGACGGTCGAGGTTAGCGCAACGATGGTAAATGAAGCGACAGCGAACATTGAAAGCCCTCTTAATCGGAAACGTATCAAGCCTTGGCGCGCAGAAAAGGACGCAGAAAGGACGCACAAAAATATCGCAACTGGTACGACACTCAGGAACACGAAAATGACAATGAAGGTCTATGTATCACAATGGGATCAGTGTCTCTACAGAAAGAGTACCTGAGATGACCCACAGCTGCTATAGGATGTTCATCAAAGAATGCTTGAGACGTTACAAGAGCAGGGCGCGCGTATACTTGTTCAAAGCTACGAACTTCATCGTGAGTGTTTTGATGAACTTGGTAAGGTGCTCGTTACTGGTCAGCATGTTCTTGCACAGCAGAGATACTTTTGTTGAAGTAGGAATACATGTCGTCATCTTCATCCGCGAGCTCAACCTGGGACACTTTGGATGCCATGGATCGTGGTTGCTATAGGCAAGGGAAGGCGACTTCGTCACACACTTCGGTCACGCCAGCGATGACGTTGTTAATTTCCCATCCAAGGGACGGCAAAACCTTGCTACATTCCGGAAATACTACTACTCTCATGATAATACTACGTACTACACAGTAGCGCATCTCCGCAGTGATATCACCGAGAAATCAGTTATCTTGGTGACAACTTTTCGAGCAACTTCGAACTTTATCACTGTCAGAAATGAGGTCAGCGGGCTTGCCAAACTCGACCCTCCTCTCTGCTTTCAATTTCACACTGAAATAGTTTCCAGTCTAACTCATGGTCTAGAAAGTGACAGGCATTGCTCTTGATTTTTTAGTGCTGGACTTCGAGGGGCACTCAAAATTAGATAGTTGGATTTTTTTTAAATGCAGTGGTTGTCATAAATGGATAGTTACCATCACCCTCTGAAATTTTTTTATAACTTGGCCACTTGGGCTTACTAACCTTCCCTATACGAGAAATTTAACATGTGTTCACCACTTGCTGGACTTCTGGACTTGCTGCCTAGATCAATGATATACTGTCACTGCAGCCACTAATGTTTACTCTGGTGCATGTTATGTCATTTACAGTGCATATATTTCAGGGAGAAAAAGGCATTAGCCAATTTAAACCTTTTTCCATTGTCAGGATCCCTGGTCCATTGGGTGTAGACTTTGAAAGATGTGCAAAATTTTCCTTTGTCAATGTTTCCACCGGACGTTACAACAAGTGAGAGTTCAAGTGAGATTCGGAGGTATCACGCGGCGCCACGCAAGTCATGTGAATTGTGATGCGCCTTAAAAAACCCGTTCTCATTCACGCAACAGAGGTGAGATAACTATATCCATTTTATATACTTCACGCAACGAAAGTAACATTGTCTTGTCTATAATATGACATAAATAACATTTCCATAAGAAAAGTTGGCAAAAGTCGACAGATTTGACAGCAGTACCCAGTTGAAATTCATGTCAATCAACTACAGATATAAGAAATTGAGGATTGAAGATGCAGAAGAACACTGGCAGTTTTCTTCCTGATCTGAAGGATTGACATCTACATTGTTCCAGATCATCACCAACGGATGATACAGTCTGGAGAATCCACCGCTAAGACAACAAGATACCTGTGGAACGTTCATCCATCAAGGCCAGGATGGCTCCTTTCAGGATTCTGATCTTTCTCGATAACTGGGGCTCAGTATATGACCAAAGATGCAACATATTTCGTAGGTGCATTGCATGAAGCCCCTCATGATAAATTTTGATATAGTCCAGATTTGACAAGGGTGCGCGAGGAGGTACGTTGGGCTGAATTGACTCCAAATGAGACGTAACGTTACTCGCGACCATGCTCTGTTGATTTTCCGGCATCACTGGAGATGCCGTGCGATTTGATTGAGAAATTGAAGGGGCGTTACACGATGCATGGAAGGAGAGACCAATTGCGCCAGCCAATCCACTTGCCTTGATTTCGAGTAAGAAATCCCAAAAGGATCGAGTGGACACTGGTGTCCATATTATCTCTTCCCAATTCTTGTGATCGAGATGAGAAGCATCATAAGAGTCGAGCATAAGAGCAGTTGTGCATTGTTCCCAAGGAGGTTTACCTCGTACGGGAACCAACCAAGCAGAACGAGAATATGGCAAAGGCGAGAACGGTTCGGTGCGGGGAGGTATTAAGATAGGCTTTGCCTTTGAGTAAGGTATCAACTTCGAAGACCCAAGAAGTGCTGAAGATGACGACGGGTGGACATGAGGCTAAAATTGGACTCAGGAGAAGGTTGCAATTAGAACACGTTCGTACCCTACCTGTGGTATTACTCCATGAAGGGAGCCTTCCTCTATCAAAGGCAATTGTTGAAACGTAAGTGCCGGATGTAGGTTCAAAGTGATTTGTTCAGATCTAATATCGAATACGAAGCTAAGGTCGGTGGCCCGGAATTCTTCCAGGTCATTAAGAGAAAAAATGTCATCTTCAATAATCGGTATACTCCGACTAATGTCGACCTGGTTATCCTGATCTCCCGGCCATTTTCCATGGAAATTCTCGAGAAAGGGTGGATACTGGACCAGTTCTGCTGGCAATAAGGCTCTCTCATTCTGTCACTGGTAATTTAGAGCCTTACTTTTAGTCGGACCAAAGATGATCGACGGAGGAACGCTGGTAATTGCGACATTTTCCCAGTTCAGGGACTGGGAATACGTATTACGTATAAGTTCATATGCGGCATGTAGCAGAAATTGTGAGGGTTGTTGTGAGGTCGTGGTGGAGTAGTTATGAACAACGAAATCCCTATCAAAGTTCATGTCTAGGTGGAGGTTTCCGAGTTCCGAACATCAATTCCGGGTACGTGTCCGCTAACTAATCCTTTGAAAGGCTTAAAAACCATTATTGCGATAAAAACGAGCATGGTAAGATTGAGCGATAATCGTTTTCTCGAATACATAGATTACGCCAATGATATTTACGAGTAAATTGTGGTAACTTTTCATGGCGGGAACGCACTCTGAAAGCCCGAATTCAAGCACTCTGGGGGTCTATTGGTGGCTAGGTCATCCTAGCCTCCATCCAATCTCAGAGCTCCACAACTGATTCACACCTTTCAAGGGCGATTCGTTGGGAAACTAAACGTTGCGGAGTAGTTGAAACCTCGAGCACGAGTCCTCAAAGACACATGCAGCGATGACCTTCAGATTGGAAAAGACAACTTTTCAAATTTGAGTTCGTGGTTAGACTAATAGTACACGTTGACGGAAGTAGACCGCAGTACCCTCAGAGGCTGAGTGCTGAGGGTAGAAAAGTTGGATTTTCCTGAAGTGAGGAGAGATTGGAAACCTGAGAAGAAACCAGTCACGACGACAAAATGAATCACACCTTGCACTGAGTTGCAGCTCAATATCACCGTTTTCATAAGGTAAGTACTTTACTCACACTTCCTCAACATAAGACGTGATAGCGTTATCCTGAAAGTTCTTGCGGTCGATGGCTTGGCGCAGGTCAGATGAATTCTTGTGGGGTGGGCCTGAACAATATCCTGGCTCGGAACTAGGACCAATCAACCTCGGCCGAATGCCGCATACTTAGGATTTGGATGATATCTAGAAAACAAAAGGAAAATGCCCGCCTTCTTTCGCATATGCGGGGGCCTTTGGCCGATAATGCCAGGCATCAAGCTAGATTTGACAAACTTGGCATCTTGAACCATCAGGGAATCATCCAGAACCCAAAGATGCCGGCGGTGAACTAGGCACATGCACACGAGATCAAATCATAGGAGAGAGTAGAATAAGGCCATGAATCCGAGACCATAGTGTTCTTTACTGTAGATGACATTGCATAGGGTTGATCAAGACAGCATTGACAACACATCCGCATCCCAACAGTGTCTAAATGGTTTCAAGACTAGGAAAGCCTAGGATCGCGTTGTTTATGCACGAGCTCCCGTGTAAGGAGTCCAAGGAGGTGTGACACAGAGCTTATGGCCTTCCTTTTTGTAGAGCTGTTGGTTATAGTATATACTTAGGATTCCAGGTCGGATGCCAGGCGATGGCGCCATAATCTATGGTTGTGTGGGCATAACAAGCGCGGATGAGTTGACCCGGTCATCTGCCGAACCGACTCCTATCTTTCGTATGTATAAAAGTGCGAGAGGCACCGGTATGTCGCGAAAACCCAGAAAGAAATAACGGGTCATGAGGGTAAGCGCGTTTATTGAATATTTGACTTCATTCCCACGTCCTTTTTTGAACAGGCTACCACTGGTGCTACTGTCGCGAACGATTCCCCTGAGTCTTTCTCCAGCCCTGGCTCAAATGGCTTTCCCGGCATCCCTAACCACTGCACTAACGTTCACTCGACTGGCGTCGTACAATCTTCCGGACTCTTTCCTCCACCCTGCTTCAATCCCGGCATTGACACAGACGAGGAGACACCACTCCTTGGTGCACAATCTCTCCAAAACCCCGGTGGAACTGCAAGCCTTCTGGAAGGGGCTTTTATGGTAAATTTGGAGAAACTTGAGAACTGATAACCTAATACCCATCGGTATGCCAGTTATTCAAGACCTTCGTTGGCACAGGCGTTTTGTTCCTCGGAAAAGCGTACGTTATCAAGCTCAGAAAATCGCCTGACGTGTTCACTGAAGAATCATATTTTATCCAGGTTTTTCAATGGCGGCCTCCTCTTTTCCATCATAATACTTGCTGTAACCGCTGCTATCTCTTGCTACGTGCTCCTTCTCCTTCTGAAAACCAAACTCGTCGTGTCGGGCAGCTTCCACGGTACATCGTATCGTCTTCTTTTGCTCTATTCTCTACTCATTCACTCTGACTAATCATGTAGACATCGGCGGTGCCCTCTACGGGCCACGCATGCGCTACATAATACTCGGATCCATATTCGTTTCTCAAATAGGTCTTTCGTCGGCTTACATTATCTTTGTGGCGGAGAATCTCCAGGCGAATGTCTCTCACGCTTCATCCTTGACGCTTTCTAATTATCTGTCGACAGGCTTTTATCCTGGGCATAACCAACTGCGCCAAACTCATTACATCAAATCGTATCATCCTCCTCCAGTTCCTCATCCTCATTCCGTTTGCGCTTGTGCGAGATATTGCGAAATTGAGCACAACGGCTCTGTTAGGGAATGTATTCATCTTATCGGGGCTCTTGTACGTCTTTTGGGCAGAGGTTTCAATTCTTGGTTCGCAGGGCGTTGCCGATATAAAAATGTTCAACTACAAAGATTTCCCATTGATGATTGGGTTTGTCGAATATTCTCAAGGAACAAACAGTATACTGATATTCTCGAAAAAGAACAGCAGTTTTCTCGTGCCAAGCCATAGGACTCGTACGTTGTCATCTAACCCTGCCAGAGCTTTCATCTAACTTGTGGATAATATCCTAGTTCATCCCAATAACTGAATCCTTACGCGAACCACGTAGGTTTTCTTCAATTGTTCAGGTGGTCATGGCCGCTGTGACTCGTAGGTCACACCATTCCGTACTCCTTTGTATATATACTCAACCCCTAGCTATTGAAGTCGTATTCGGAATTGCCGGTTCTCTCGGCTACCTGGCATTTGGCTCAAAGGTCGAGACAGTCATTCTCATTAATCTCGACTCATCGAGGCTCTCCGTTCAAATGGTACGACACACTCTTTTATATTGTTCCTTCATTTGTCCAACTTATCCTTGTGTAGGTTCAGCTCTTCTATGCTCTAGCCATCTTTCTCTCCACCCCTCTCCAGTTTTTGCCTTCGATGGAAATAGTTGAAAATTGGATCTTTGGCTCGCTTAGCGGTAAACCCGATATGAAGATCAGGCTGCAGGAGAACGTGGTTAGGATCGGGCTGGTTGGGGTTTGCGCCGCGATCGGTTGGGCTGGGAAGGCGGACTTGGGAAAGTTTGTAGCGCTCATTGGATGTTTAGCTTGGTGCGTCCCTGTCTTCCCCACACGCCTCCATATTTTCCTGATGTGTGCCCAGTGTTCCCTTGTCTTATATATATCCACCGATGCTGCACTACCGTGCATGCGCAAGGTCGAGGAAACAAAAGATAGTAGATGTCTTACTGGTGGTTTTAGGGGCTGTGGTGTGTGTATACACAACTGTGCAGACGGTCAAGGTAACATATTTTCATCTGGTTTTCAACTTTTTTATCCGCTGATATATACGTATCCTACAGCTTATGATGGAGCCCGCTGGGGGACCACCGAGGTTGGGAAACTGCCTTGTCCCACCTCCGACGTGATCCTTACCCCTATCGGATGCACTTCACCATGAGACTCTGGCCTGATGGACTTCTGAGGCCTACGAGCCTCTCACGTCATACTTTCTAATATCCGAGTGTCAATCAGTCTATTCATCAAGATCAGTGTTCTCAATTGAGTTGCTCGACAAAGTTGAACGTCGTCTTTGTTTGCATCAGGAAGATATCTGTAGCTTTGGAAGGTAGGAAGATTGAGTACGACATCTGGAGGGCGCTACCTCCCAAGACAATGCCACCATTTTACTGTTACTCTGTATACGTGTCATTGTGTCTGGCTATGGTAAGTTAATTAATCAATTTGCTTCAGTTCTCTCCATCCTCGTCATCCCAAATCATCTTTTCATTAGAATATCTACCTTGAATTTCGAGATCTAAGGGTTGTAATTTCCCTCCTAACATAGTTTGTTTACGCGTCCGTGTCAGACGCAGCCTGTTTATGGAGGATGTGTGAATAGTTGACAGGGACGCCAGTCAGAGTCTGATTTATTGATTCTGAATAGGATTGGATAACCTCAATGTCCAAAAAAAATTGAACAATACTGTCTGCACTTCTGCTGCCGGACACAATGCAATGTACGTTCTTTAGTACCATTCTCATGTCTGTATTATACTCATTCTCAGCTCGATATTACTCTCCAAGATAAAGCTACTTGCGCACATACACAAGGCATTTATCGTCACATCGGCATGCGTAACCATATCCTCTCTCATGCGGCCTCGACCCGAATTCGGGAAGCATTCTCCATATACTCAAGGAGCTGTTGGACCCGCCTAGGTAACTGATCTTTGCTAATCTTAAAGATTGTATCTTGCTGAATGATATATGATCTATCCAGTTGGATATCTTTAACAATAGAGTGGCAAGTATTAGCGCCCGCGGAGGCGGAGGGAAACCTCAATCCCCGAAAGACGGTCCCGGCTAGATCAAGCTCCGCCTTCTCCTCGCCAGCCCCTCCACCTAGGTTCAGATCCCCACGTAAAGTAGTTTTGGGGTTGAAGTATATTTATGGTGCTGTTAAATTAAAGTCAAACAACGATAGGTATGATGAATATAGCCCTGAGTCCGTGGACATTGTAAGGCTGAAAACTGTATCATTGTCAACAAAAACTTAACGATAACGTGCACATCTGTCCCAGTGAGTGCCGCAAACCATGAAACTCAACCCATGGGCTGCGACTTTTGCGCACTCACAAAATTTCTGAAACAGTGCCAAATTTCACTATCTTGCTCTACTACTATCAACCATTCACGTCCACCAAGAAGCAATCATAAATAGTTGTGCAACTACTTACCATAGGAGTACAGACTGTATTCATATTACAGGTGGTACTGTACACAATTCTGCAACTTCCCAAGTTATCATTTCATCAAACCTGCATCTTCCTTTATTACACACCTTCTAGTTTGAATCCTTGATGGTAATCGGTGGCATCAAGTGCGATAGTTTCTGCCAGCTTCAGAGCTACCAGGAACGTGACGAGGGAAATGACTCTATCAACTCTGCATCTGTGTCGCAGTGACAAGTGTCACAGTCATTAGATATATTGCCTAATCAATATTGCGATCCCATTATGAACGCTGTTTAGATTACAGGTGCAGGTGTGCCACAACTACCTCCAATCAACTGAATACGAGACGCCAGGCTGCTATCGGTGTGACAAGCTCTAAGCTTCAACCTCCCTTCACACCCAGTCTACTATCCCTGTGCACAATCTGCTGCAACAGGTTATGGGCCCCGGCCCTCAGATTTATACCGACGATCAGTTTATTCGTGCTTCGTCCTTCAACGTAGAAGCACCTCCAGTTCCTCAAACTCTCTCTCCGAACTCCTACACCCGTCAGTCTCAGTACGCAAGTCTATCATGGACGACATCACTGGAACATCTCAATCACTGATGTCGAAACTTGGCGTCATCAAATATACTGAATAGGAGAAGGCCATGTACGCACGACTCATGTCTGTCGGCGGCTCCCGGATCGTTACTGGGCAGGAAAAACCCCCGGAAGACAAAGGTGATCCAGTCTCCGCTGCCTCGTTACAGTCTTATCTGCTGCGAAGCGACAAGGCTGCAAGGGAAATCTATCAGTGGCTCGATGAGGGCAATAGAACCCACGTCGATGCCATCCGAGATAACCCAGCCGCAATGTGGGCGAAACTGAGGGAAGTTCATTCGGAATCGGTTCCCAATGCGCGTTTCCACTCCCTCAGCGATCTTTTCAACATTCGGCTTCGCGACGATGAGACCCTAACACAGCTCTGCATACGCATCTGGGCAGCAATGCAACGCATCAAAGCCCTCCGACCACCATCGCAGGCCCTGGAACTGTTGTATCCCCCGAGTATACCCTTGAGATGCTTGACGATGAGCTTTCCGCTATGGCTATGCTGCGCGCCCTTCCCCGTGAAGATCATGCCATGTTGGTTTCGTCAATAGTGTTGCTAAAACCAAGGACACTGTCCTTGCGGCATTCCGCACCAAAGAAATCCAGCAACGTGCCGTGGAGGAAGAAGCAAAAGCTGCAGCTGCTGCTGCCCGCACAATCACCTGCTTTATCTGCGACAGTCCACACAAGGTCTCTGACTGTCCTAAACTTCCACTAGCCCGTGAAAAAGCCAAAAAGGACAATAGCAGCTCCAAGCTTACTACCAAGCGATGTCGGGGAAGGAAATGACACTACACCGCGAATGGTTCCTCCCCAACACCTTTAAGTCATGGAGAGTACCTTATGAACAATGCAACAATCTATTCCATACAAAGAGGAGAAGTGGTGTTCAGACCATTGGGGAGGCAGAGAAATGGGGAAGCTCTGGGTGACGTGATCATCACCAATGTCCTCTTTATACCTGAGTCAGCTGACAATTTACTTTCAATCACCACCTCAGTGTGCATCAAGGTTTCACTGTGACGTTTTGCGGACAAAAAGTCTTCAACATTTGTGATGAACTTATAATATATGCTACAATCAACAAGACCCTCACTTCCTACCTGAATGGAAAGATGCTCATTTTCTTGCTGAAACATGCTGCCAAACTGATGTATATTGGTCCCACTTCACTAAGGTTGATAGGAGATTAAGAATGTGTCACTTAGGTGGAGACCATCTGGAACAGAAGGTCTCAGTGAAGACTTGGAAAAAATCTCTTCCAACTGTCCCCTTCATGTTTGTGGACATGCATAAAAGGGAAGCATCTCCAGAAATAATAGCAGCAACCCCTTGTTGATCATCAGAGGTATTATAAGGCTGGCAGTCACCAAAATATGCTCTAAGTGTGACAGAAAGCCTTTGTGGTTGGCCTTCTGGAACTTCTCCCATGATCTGCCTAGCCTGCTTGTATAAGTCAATAAAAGGATTGACTCTGCCAAGCATATCCTGCAAAGTGGTATTATTTGAGGATCCAATCCCAGATTGATTTTGTTGGCAAAGAGCCAATTGCTGATTGTGGCCATAAAAATAAAGTTGTGCATATACAGGATGATTGCCTTTAGTTGGAAGTAAGGCACCTGTCAGATGATGGAGTTCTTTCTTAATCCTAAAGCTATGTGGTCCAGGAGCATTAGTAATAGCATAATCAATTTTGACCCCCAAAGAAGTGAATGCAAAGGCTGCATTGTATTGATGAATAGATGCTTTGAAAGCATCAGAAAGGAGATGGTGATCATAAAGTAGGTGTAGCAATTCTGGTGCAGCATCTCCAAGTCTAGGCAAAACAATCTGGCCTTCTAAGCAGCACACTCCAAACTTTGAATTATGTCTGGTTGAGTTGCTGAGCTTTTCAGCATCAAAATGAAGAGCTTGACAGTATTGACATACAACACCCATAGGACCAAGATAATGTGATGGGTGTTCATTCAAATAAGGCTTTTCTTACTCTTGGAATATGCTGAATAGGGTCAGGTTGGTGTTGATTTTGTAAAGGAGGCTGTCTTGTCCTTGGAATAGGCTGACAGGAGGAGGCTGCTGTTGAATTTGTGGGCCAGGAAGATCAAGAGCAGAAGTAGGCTGAGCAATAGTAGACTGAGCCATAGTAGACTAAGCAATAGTAGGCTGAGTGGTTGGTCTCAGCTCATTGGCCCTTCTATGTGCAGGAATAAATAGGAGTAGCACCATTCTAGGCATGGGATTCTGTAAGAGAGTATTCCATCCTTCAGATAAATAGGTTTCAAGAATGATCATAGAAAATGAATCATTAGCAGCAACAAGCTGTTTAATAGGCCTGTTTGAAGAGCTTGAAGCAGCTGCTTGGTTGCTAATCTTGAATTGATCATTATCCCCAAGTCTAAATCTCCCAGGGCCAAATTGAAGTGGTGGCACAACCACAGTATTGATCTGCTGCAAGAATCCAATATTTCTATTTGCATGACAATTATCAGGATTGGTCATTTGCAGCTGTTCAAATCCTCTTTGAGTTCTAGAGACTTTTAGGAGTAGTGGGTGATAAGTGACCCTTGAAATATCAACCTTTTTCAACATTTGAACAGCTAAAGACCATTAAATACTGCTTACATGGCATTAATATATCACTAATAAGCTCTTTTAAATGTTTATTGGCATATATTCATGCATACATAGCCTAATACACTTTGTTATATGCTTGATGTGCTGTTGTCATTCTAATGATTATTAGCATTGATCAATGCATAAATAACCCAATATACCAACTTTATTGTGTGGTCTTTGCCCCATATATTTTGGGGATCATGTAATGTTTGATCATGTTGAGCCAGGAAATGCACAAGGCATGACAAACAGTGTCCACTAAATTGTGTTTCAAATTTAGTGTAAATTCAACTTTTTCAATCTCTAAATAGCATAAAGCTGATCAATTTTACATAATATTAGTCAGCATTAATCAGCAGCCAAAGTCCAAGCATTATAATCTGTCAGTTAAGCTTGCTTAGGGGCCTTTTCCCATGCATTGTCCCATTATATATACAAGTTATGCCCTGTGCCAAAAGCACAGGTCTATCACATTGGGGGCTTTGCCTCCAAACTCCTGACTGAGACCCAGCCTCAACCTTGCCATGCTCAGTTAGGGCTTTGACACACAATTCAATGCTTTATCTCAGCTCCAACTTCACTGTGCTCAGTTAGGGCTTTCTTTTCAAATATCCATGCTTGACCCCAGCTCCAACTTTGCTGCACTTAGTTAGGGCTTTGTTTTTATAACTCAATGTTTAATCTCAGTCCCAACTTTGTTGAGCTCAGTTAGGGCCTTGATTTCAGAACTTTAATGCTTAGTCCTAGCCCCTTTTTCCACACCTACATTTTCCACACCTACAGACTCTCTTGCACCTTGCACACATAATCATACTTATGGAATACTTTACTTTGAAATGTGTAAAAGAGCCTGAAGATATCTCAATCATCTTATGTTATCTTATCTTATCAATGATTTCCTTAAATCAGTTTTTCTTATCTATTCAACAATGCACAGATTACTAAAAGAGAATATCAAGCAATTTAAATGAAAAAAATCTCTGGAGGAAAAATCTGCCATTCCAATCTCTAGATAACATTTTAACAAAGCTGTCCAATTTTATATAATCTTAGTCAGTGTTAATAAGCAACCAAAGTTGTAGCATTATAATTCATTGGCTAAGAAGCCTTTTCCATGTGTTGTCTCATTATATAGAGATGATATTTAAATGGATGACTATGGAAGTATCCTAGTGAAGCAGTGGATATACAGCCATACATTGAATCCATTATTTATAAAAGTCTGCTTGTGGCTCACAGCAGTTGAAAAACACACCTTACTACTAACATATCCATCAAAGTTTTTTGCAGTGCATGCTTACAATGTCACTATTAGGATAAATATACACAAGGTCACCATGTGCACTATTGTATTTAAATGCACTGCCATTCATTATCTAGTTTTAATGCTGGGCATACAATTTATAGATTGATGCTCACTGTAACAGCCCATACATTGGCATTGTTCTGCACTATGACACCTGTAGCTATCATACATGCAAGGTATGGGCTGTTGCACTGCATGGCAGTACCAAGATCTAAGGATGGAGGTGAAAGTTGTTTGATGTTTCAAGTTGGATCACTGTATTGTAATGCAGACTTACTTATACAATGTTGTCATCATCCCTTGTATATGAGACAACACTGAATGACTTTGTAAAACATTTAGCAGAATTAGTATGTTCTAAAGAAGTTTTTTCTCTGTACATTGCTGCACCTATATGTATTCTGTCCATGGAACTATATGTTCCCTTCACTGTCTACAAAACAACTTTTAAAGTGCTCATTTTTGTAGTATATTACTCCCTTCAATCAAAACTGAAATTCACATTCTTTGATAGCCAATAATGTTAGCCAATGATTGATTTGAATGTTAATCAATAATATGTAAAAACTTAACATTGGAGATACATACAGTATTTATAATATTTTGTTAAGATGATTAAAACAAATTCTACATTGAGATTTAAAAGGAATCCTGAAATGTTTGAGGTGATCCTGAATTGATATTTGACTGTTGAGTAGCAATATGATTTGCCCACTACTTATTGTTGTTGATCCTCTAGTGACTGTATGACTCAAAGAACATGACATGTGCAATGATGTAACTTCTCTTCTGCATTTTAAAATTTGATCAACAACTGCATAGATGCTAGTCAGCTTTCCCATAGGAAGTAAGCACTTATTATGAATAAATAACTTCAGACAAAGTTAATTTCTAACAAATTTAAGGTCAATATTATAAAAATTACTATCAGATTGATTGAAATGCTCAACCAGCCTTCTAAGCAATGAAATACCCATGAATGATAGACAATTAGACTACAACATTCTATCTTCATTCTATATATTATACATAATGGTAGATGTTGCATTATAAAACACAGCTGCTTGATAACTGTATCCTGCTGATTAGATTAGAAACTTCACATTCCTTTATTGCACTATATATGTGCTGTCATTTGGTACATTAGTGAGTCTAATGACTTCAGCTCAGCAAGTAACTCTAGCACCAGCTCATCATCTTGCTCTTGAGAATGCTGCTAATCCTGCTACAGTTCTTAGCACAAGTGTAAGTCTAAGCACAAGTGGTCAAGACAGACTATTATCAAGCTGATACTGCCAGAGAAGTATGATGCTTGTGTGGACATTTGCTTATTCCACAAGTTTTTGACACATGGCACCATTTACATCAAGTATAGCTATATGAAAAAAAGACAACAGGTTATGGTTTTATTTGAGTTCTTAGTTGGAAAAGCCTATACCTTCTATACTTGTAATGTATCCTTAGATCCTAAACATCAGTCATCAAGGAAGTTTTTTGTTAAATTATACAATTATTGTTTCCCTATTGATTTTTGAAATCAGTAATGCAAAAAGTTAAATAGCTCCACTTAAGGCAACAAATCTGTTTATAAGGACATTGCTGATTTGGATGAGTTATTTACTATAGTGAGTGCTGATAGTAAGTATGCTCACATGGTTAAACTATTTAATGGTTTTAGACTTTTTCTTTGTAAAACCCTTCTCTATGAACACATGAACCTAGAGTATACCTCCTAGAAAGAGATGACACAAGAAGCTGAATATCTAAAATTAGCAGACAATGTTGATGTGAGAGACTACAATGTAGATAGTGGTCAGAACTGCAAGCAGATTAACAACCACCATAGTTCCAACTCATATGCTTCAGGACTATGTAACAATTACTTCAAACCTGCAAAGTCAAACCATTTTACAAATAGTGCAAAGAATTACCATTCAACATTTGACTAAAAAGCCAATGCTACTCCTAGTCTGTTGTATGTTAAAAAGAAAAGGAATGGAATTGTGGCTTAATAATGCAAGTCCAAGACTTTTTCAAGTGGTTTTAAAAGAAAAGCCAGTCAGACAGGTCCCTCCCTAAGCAAGGAAAAAAGGAAGGAACTCAAAGCAGCAAATAAGTGTTTCTTGTGTAGTCTAAAAGGATACTTTTTCCATAGTTTCCTTACTAAGAGCAGGGCTAAATTGAGCAATGATGAGTCTCCTAGAATCAGTGCTTTTGGACTTTGTGTAGACCTAGGCTGGATCAATCAGTTACAAGTAAACAGCTTAGAAGAAACCAGTGAAATGTTTATAAGGATGATTGACAATTGGTAACATGGATCTCCAGACATTTCAAACATTTCTTTATGCCCAAAAAGTTATGATAATGAAGGAGACATAATATATAATCTGCAGTTAGTTACAGATTCTAGCTGGAAAGCATCTCTAAAGATGAATAATTCTTCATTCCTTCATGACAATCTGTATAAAGATAGTGATATTACTGCAGTTTTACAGGAAGAAATATTGTAAGCACACCCCCCCCCTCTTTAATGAACTTTGACAATTTCTATCAGCATCCACTAAAAAATGCAAAGGAAAAGTTGACCTTAATTGATACATATAAGCCTTGCTATTGCCTTAGAGATGCTGTCTGTAATAAATTAGAGAAAATGCTAGAAACATTTCAACCACATCCATGTAATCCTGTAAATGTTATTCAATTTTGGAACATTGATTCATGGCAAGTGTAGTATCTCACAATGAAATACTTGTGCATGACAAAGTGTTTGACCCATTTGAGGTGTTACCAAGAGCAGTTGCTAAAAGAATATATTCTGCTATTGACAACTGATATGCAAAGATTCATCATGAAATTATAGGGGCACCAAACAATAAGAAATCACATTACTAAAGCTATAAAATTGTGGATTTGTATGAAGAGAATGCATAACAAACCTCAGAAGATGGCACTCCATACCAATACAATGACAAAGGCCTAATCCATCCATACTTTTATTTTAAAGTAATCAGTAATAGATTGTCTTGTGAAATTTATGATTAACATATTAGTTTTCATACCCAAATTGAAGCATGTCAACTTAAAAATAAACTCTTTAACATAGTGGGGTGGTACCAAAAAAAATTAGCAAATTTTTTTTTTCAGAGATTGGCCAAAAAAGCTTACTCACTTCCATATAATCTGCAATATTATATCACATGCTTATTTGAACAACTCTTGCCACCACAAAATTGGCTGATAATGCCTATGAATTGGACTTACTAAGAACATGGACTTTTGCCTTTAGCCAGTTACAACTGGAAATTGATAATGGCCACCCAAGTGTCCCTGAGCTAAATGGGTAACAAGTGACAGCAAGTACTTGTCCATTTATACAATGGAATACGGCCCTAGTAAGAGATCCTTCCTGATGAGTCCTAAAACTTCTAATAGTTAATGGTCATCCAGTGCATGCACTGATTGATTCTAGCTCTTTCAAGAATTCCATGTCAAATACATTGGTGCAACAGCACAATATAAAAAAGAAAGAGAATAGCTGTAATCATCAGTAAACATTTGAAGATATTAAACAACTAGCTGTTAAATGCCATGAACACCATAAAAGGCCTCTTGACTAGAGAAAGGAGGCACTACCAATATGTGTGATTACAGATGGATGTAAAACTGAAATTGCAAGAGTAATCAGTCAGGGTAATGACTGGTGCAATGCAGAAGTGACAGCATTCCACTCAGCTAAAATAAATTCCACTTGAAAAAAAACTACCTGGTACATGAAATTGAGATGCTAGTAGGTATAAAAACAATGCTCAGGCATTGTGACTAAATATAAGGAGTAAAATTCACATGGTGGCTTAATTCACTTTCTAAAACAAAGAAACTTATCACAATGCCAAGTATGGTAGTTGAAAAAATGTCTGAGTTTGATTTTGATGTTGTATATGTTCTGAGTGCAGAGAACATACTATCAGATGCACTATCATAATTATATTCAAATGATGAACCTGGCACAGTAAGAGCACAAAGTGAATATATATATCATGATGTCATTGATAATGATGCATTAAACACTTATCTTATTTCCATGCCAGTGTTGGTAGGGATAAAAGACAAGGGCAAAAATCTTTTGGCCAATAGGGATGCCAATAAAAATTTGAGGGATGTAATTGGACTGATCAATGAAGGTAATGATTACCATATAATAAGCAGGCCCAATCAGAATCTAGATCAGGCACCACATAAAGTCCCTATGTCCAACAATGGTGTGAAGTTCAAGAGAGCTTATATAAGCAGAAAGTAATTTTCTTAGCAGAAACAGGCTACCAGAAACAGCAAGGGAATTTGCAGCATAAATATTCAGAATTTTGTACTGAGGGGACCTCAGCAACAAAAGGAGGGCAAGAATGTTACTATTGAATTTCCATGCATAAGTAGAATGATCACCAAATATCAAAATATTCAAAAAGACTTCATAATTTGATTGAACCCCTAAAAGCAGTCTCTTTATTAGAACTAATGGTAGGAGGGAAAGAACATGTAAATTTGTTAAAAACATTTGGAACAGATACAGTGAAGATTTTACACTTGCTCCAATGATAGAAAACCCATAATAATACAAGAACTTCAAATTCACAGAAGACAAGCTTTTATATTTCAATACAAATGATAGAAAAGTATCATGCATACTTCCTTTAATAGTCTCAAACTGAAGCATATGGAAAATAATAATAATGAAGGCACACTCGATGTTGGCACATCTAGGTGCATAAAAGATGCTGACATATTTATGTGAACATGTGTGGTGGAAAAATATGAGCAGTAATGTACACTCATAATTGTAAATCATGTATCACTCATGCAAGAAGCAAACTGGCAAACCACAAACCATATGGCAAGCTGAACACCCTCCCAGTTCCTACTCAAACATGGGAAATCATTAGAATAAATTGTGTGGGCCTATTACCAGAATTTAAGGACAGAAATGCCACATATATTTCTCTTACAGTAATTGTAGACCACCTTAGTATAAAATGCCTAGTGCTCAACATGGTAAATTATATGGCTAGAAACATGGCTGAAAGTGGTGTTTGCAAAAATACACAAATTGCATAGACTACCAAAAGCCTTAGTTAGCAATCATGATTCTTACTTTACTAGCATTTTTTGTCTCACTTACACAAGTTGATAGGTACACAACAAAAAATGGCAAATTCATATCACCCAGAAACAGACAGAGCAACTGAGTGGGCAAACCATATAATGATCCAAATAATAAGATAATGTATTAGTCCAACCCAAAAGGATTGGGTTTCTAAACTACCTGCAATAGAATTTGCAATTCACACTGCAAGATCAGACAGCACTGGCTACTCTCCATTCTTTCTGAATTATGGATGATTACCCTTCATGATGGTATGGAACTCAGTGAACAAGACTAGATATCCAGGAGTATGTGTATTTGCATAGCATTTGAAATCCACAATAATGTCAGCTCATGACTGTATCTTGGCTGCTTGCATAAAATAAACAAGAAATGCTAATCAGAAACATGCTGTAGTACCTTTCAAAGAGGGAGAATTTGTATGGGAACATTGGCCATGGATAGTCTAAACCAAGCCCACCACTCACAACCTGACTCCAATCAAGAGGTGAGCAATGAACAAGCTGGCCAGAGGCATAGCAGGCAAGAGGCAAGCAACAACAAGAGGCAAAGGTGGAGGGTGAGGCAGAAGGCAAGGGGCCACACTGGCTGAGCTCACAGTTATGCTAGTGAAGAAACCCAGAAGCACTGCTATTGTCCAAACTGGGAATATCCTATCCCTAGGTCCCTTACATATACTACAAGACTACTCAATGACCAAGTACCTATGACTAAGCCTGGAGGCTGCTGACTACAGCCTTATGACAAAGCAGAGGCC
>JAGGAV010015705.1:0-28196 GCA_017657295.1 Termitomyces sp. DKA64 | reverse complement strand
CTACTACTACTACTACTACTACTACTACTACTACTACTACTACTACTACTACTACTACTACTACTACTACTACTATTCCCTCTCTCTACTGTTGGGAGACATTCCACTAAGCTGCATGGCTTTGTGGAATGTCTCCCAACATAAAGTAAACCCGACTGACCCAGATGGCAGTGGATCGACCCCCAGTAGTGGCAATATCCTGGCATGAAGCCTTTGAGCCCAAATTTGATTATGGGTTGGGAGAAACATCATGAGCATGTGGTTACCAACCCTGGTGATTCCAGGACAGAGGGGGGTATCCACTGACCAGATTGGTTGGGTTTACTTTATGTTGGAAGACATTCCACTAAGCTGCACGGCTTAGTGGAATGTCTCCCAACATCTACTGCCTCCACAAAAACAAATATGCAAACTTCCTCTCCAAGCCCTCAGTTGGTTTAAACCAAACTTGCATCACACTTGACCACAAGAACCACACAATACATCCCCATTTCCTCACATATTATATGTCAGTATTGACAAAAATCACCATCCAGGCATCATATATCCCAGTCAGAAGTCTGTATATCAGGAGACTATTTCAAACATTACAAGACATTCAATATATCTTAATATATGATAATTCCATCCATACATGCAGATTAATATTGGGTAAATCTTTTAGAAACACTTCTGTGAATTATAAGAGCTAGAAGTGTCCAAAGGAGTGGCTGGTGGCATTGGGGTGGTCATAGAGAGACTGTCCACCACTGAGTCTTTACTCATCGTTACAGCCCCTAAGTCCTCTGCATTTTTCAAGATCCTCCAAGACCAGTTCTACCTCAACAATAACTCCACCAGACACTAGTTTGAAGACAGGTCTCACTTTTCACAACATTTCCAGTAACAAGCCCATGTATGAAACACAATAAATGTTCCTTTTGTATTTCCTTGGTTTTATTTGTACTGATTTTCAAGAAACACCTATTTATAATCCACATAACCTGTTTTCAACAGGTCTTTCTCCAGAACTCTACAGGATTTCCTGAAGCGAATGACATCTACCGATCAGAAATACTCACAACAAAATTACAAGAGAAAGACGGAGAATTGCTACGACATCAGGGGACTGCGGGATAGGTCAGGAATTCTGGCCTTTAAATAAATCACATAGATAACCGTTTTTCACATTGAATTATGTAAAGATATTCATTGTTTGAACGAGCTGCGGGCACTATACATCTTTCATCTTTACTGTGCCTGATGAGCTTCTCATGCATCATCTCTATGTCGAGGAATGTTTCACAAACTACTGATAATTTCTCTCACAAGGCAGTTTCTAGTACCTTAGAACTTGATACGCCTCTGCAGGGTCAAGACAGCCCAGAAGACTCATGTGCCATCTCAACCCGTTCACTACGCTTCTCTGTGGTTGGCCAAGAATCTCACTCAATGACACAGTCTAGAAACGTGCGCTGAGACTATAGAGTTTCCTCGTATCACATAAGGTTGGTCCATCAGACGGGAATAGTCTCGTTTCAAGATTCTCAACTCACGTTGGAATACTCATGATAAAGCCTAGCAAACATTCTGGATCTCACGTTATATAAGTCTTGGGGCCTTCTGCCTCAGGAGTCTGCTCTCTACCATGGCTCCCATTACCTTGAATATGGGCCAGACTACCAACGATGTCTCTTCCAATAGTGCCATACTGGAGGACTATGAAGGAAAATACTGTTTCGCCCCTATCGAGGAATCGCAAGTCGCTCGTGCTATGATTAAGAGGTGAATGAGAATATTACCCTTGCCGGTCATGTTGAGTTACGACGAAACCGCTCTGACCAGATACTTTGATACAATGTATGAACGATCTGTGTCCGACATCGTTATCATCGGTGCGGGTAGCGCAGGTCTATCATGCGCCTGGCAGCTCGCAACCATGCACCCAGATGTCTGTCATTTTCCTCTGAAATCCCGGCGCCAGCTCAACCGTTTCTCTGTCTTGTTAGCTAAGAATCACTATCATTGAAGCCAGTGTATCCCCTGGAGGAGGTGCATGGCTCGGGGGGCAGCTCATGTCGCCCATGGTACATTTGCATCGATTTCTTGATCTCCGATTGATCTCTCGTCCTCCCAGATCATCCGTAAACCTGCCGATGTTCTTTTGCGCGAGATAGGCGTTGAGTACGAGGACGAAGGAGCCTTCGTCGTCGTCAAGCACGCTGCCCTATTCACATCGACTCTCTTATCTAAAGTCCTCGCAATGCCCAATGTCGTGTTGTTCAACGCTACCGCAGTCGAGGATCTCATTGTTCACGAAGATTTTCGTGGTGAACAACGTGTGGCTGGAGTGGTAATTAATTGGACCCTTGTGGCGCTCAATCACGATACACAGTCCTGCATGGACCCTAACACTATCACAGCACCTGTCATCATATCAGCCACAGGGCACGATGGTCCTATGGGCGCGTTTTCTGCCAAGCGGCTTATCAGTGCCGGTCTCAAGAAAGAATTGGGCAACATGCGTGGATTGGATATGAATCGTGCAGAGCCAACCATCGTCAATAACACTCGCGAAGTTGTCCCGGGACTTATCTTTGCCGGTATGTCGGCGTTGCTTTCTAGTCCTTATGATTTATGATCTATGTAAACTCTGTAAGGTATGGAACTATCAGAACATGACGGATCCAATAGGATGGGGCCTACTTTCGGCGCGATGATCGCGAGTGGCATCAAAGCTGCCCATGTGGCTTCGAAAATATTCTCCTCTTCGAAGATCATCCAAGGGAAAGTTGTTGGATAAGAATATCAATGCGGTCTCACCAGTGTAACAGAAGAATCTAAAGAACGTAAAAGAAGTTTTGTCATTGTTCTTGTATATACGCCGTCACATTGTACTTCCTTTGACTTGAATAAAGAATTGGTGTAATGAGGATCTTGTGCGCGAAAGCAAATTCAATCAAGGTATTTGTTGCAACAAAACCGATGGAGAGACTCGTTTGCGGCGAGGGGGAAACCTTGGTGACCCAAGGCTCTTCAGTACACGGAGGTGTCGTCGGCCTCCCGTGTGGGCGCAGAGAGATCGGAATGTCTCAGCCGCCGCCCGTAAGTGGTAACATCGTTGAATGTAGCTGGAAGAGCTTGGGTGCGCATGCCTTATCTCCCACTAGGACTAGCCGGCAGTGCATGTAGCCCCTACTATCGTGAAGTGTCTTTCATAAACACGGAAATTTGACTTACGGTAAAATCTTGACCGCCCTATCTTACCACACCCAAGCCCCACCCACAACCACGGAGGCCCAGAGCGCGGTTTGACACGTTGTTTGGTGCAATTGCCATTCACAAATAGTGCATTGGCAGCCTGTTTTGAGCGGCTTGCCCTTCTGAATTATGGGATTTATGCTACCGTCACCAACCAGTCCAATGGAACAAGCACGAGCATTGATTGAGAAGAAATCAAACATAGAGGAACAAATTGAAGCCCAAATCTCCATCCTCAAGGCCAACAACTCGACAATGCAGACACCGCTAGTGAACGGGGACGGATTTCCTCGCGCAGACATCGATGTATATGCAGTTCGATCTGCCCGAGTCCGCATAATAGAATTACGAAACGATCTGAATGCCGTTACGAATGACATCGCGAAGGCTTTGGAGACTATCTACAATCCTGCCAATGCACCGAAAGATTCTGAGCCGGGCTCGAGCCGTACTGAACTACGCCCATTTGCAAAAGTGAATGCCGTGGCTCCAGAAAGTCCAGCAGCTGAGGCTGTGTGTCCATTGATCCTCGCAGAAGATCTACATCTGACTTGGATAAACAGGGACTCCAACCCGATGATCTCATTGTCAAGTTTGGCCCCCTTGATTACGGTGCCTGCTCATCTTCATTACAGCCTTTGACCGAGGTGGTTAGTATAAATGAGAGTGTGAGTCCTTGTTTCTGGCGAATGGTCCGAACCTATGAGAGTTTAACATCACCACACGGTAGAAACATATCATTCTCAAGGTGCTACGATCTGGGCAGACAATACATCTTACTTTGACTCCTCGAACTGGTTGGGGTGGTCGTGGAATGCTTGGGTTAGTTTCAATTTATAATCTCCTATGAGTTGAGACCAAACTGACCCATTACTTGACCCTAGATGTCACATAATACCCTATTCATCCGCTCAGTGATTTCATCAAGTTTCCATTCAATCCAGTAGTGACTGGTGGCATTGTTTCAGAGATCCTAAATATCATTGGTGCATGAGAACACAATATTTTTGTTCACTCCAATGAGTCCTAGTGCCAGACCAAGCCTGATTCATTCGTTTCATCGCCTTATCCGTTGACCTTTGATTGGCCTTTGCTCCCTTGTAGCAGATCATGAGGTGTGTCCTGTCTGTGTTGTCTACCAAACACAGGCAAGTTGCCGGGCGTTTAACTTCACTGACGTCTGTTTACGAATCTCATTATCTCCCCAAGTTGCCTTGTTCTCATAACAAAAAAGACAAGAATAACACAAGTCCAAACCTACCTAAAAATCCGCACACAAAAGGGTCGTAATGATGCGCCCTTTTCCCTCACTCGTACCTTACGATGAAACTCACCTAAACGTATAAAGGTCCCCTCACCAGAGCTGCAAAGTCCCCAGGACCGCACGGTACCCATATTCATATCAGTTCACCAAATATATTCTTCGGTCGCTCTTAACATTTCCAACCCCGCCAACATCCAGCCAGGAGAGCTCTGGTAATAATGGCGACCAACAACCGTACTGCGTCGGACGTCTCTTCCAATGGAGAGAGTGATACCAGCAATGGTACCTAATCCCGCTCCGTTATTGCCTATGTGCGCGAGCATACATTGCCTCGCGGACAAATACTTACCTGTAAGCTTTTTTGACTCTCATTGAAGCGAATGCGTATTTCCGATCGCCCGAGCACGGTAAACCCAACTTGCTCAATGTCGTTGATTTATTGGTCTTGCGTTCGAAGGGGCATGTCGATACCCCAGTAACTAGTGTTACGATTACAACTATATGCTCACTCGCCCATGCTTGGCGTCTCAGTGTGATTAAGGATAATCGTCTTGTCCGGGTTAGCCAGTCTGCAATGGGGACTTGGGTTTCCTAGTGCAACCCGGCGGTGATCTAAGACTTGAGGAAAAAAGATTCACGAAAAAAAGTTTGAATCGATTCCAAATTTTGAGTGTCCACGGCCGATCTGGTTGGCTTGTTATTTCACAGCTCATTCCAGGGTCGAACCAGATATAATTAATGTAATTCAGCGAATAACCGGAATCTGAGCAGCACTGTATGTCTATCGGCCATTGCAAGGCAACACTGCCGTAGAGTACGATGGGGAGACTTACCGTATCCCTTTCAGTTGAACTCTAGGGAGACGATCCACTTCCAAGATATTTAGGAAAATAATGATATTACAACAATTAATGGTCATCAAACTACTTACAGCTTTGCCCTTGCCGCCTGCCCAAAAACAATCGCAGAATTCGACTTCACCCGTCTATCATCATCGCCTCTTGCTCTCTTGACGTCCTCAATAGCTGCTAGCATGCCGCCTTCCATTATCCACCTTCGAACGACCTCTGCATCCGTCTCACGGGTGGACTCACGGTTGAGATGGGCCCATATCGCATGTTCCAGAAGGAACGCGGACGAAGCTACATAGCCGGTGAGTATAATTGCCGGTCGTGGGACGAGAGGAGCGATTGGTTTCCGGAGGGAAGCTGTCAGTTCTTCGAGAGCGTTGTTCAGGATATCCAGGGGTTGTTGTAGCTGCCGAAGAAGATCCGATGGACATGATGATAGGACACAGTTTACCCACTAGTGTGGAAAGTTTCAGCCGAGCGTGACGAGTCAGCCAACGAGGGGACGCACAGAGGCAAAAGCTTTCGTCGTCGCAGGATCCCGCGCAACTCGAGCTTGGTCCAAAGCCAGCACCGTCGTCGTGCCTTCCCAGATTCTGACCTAGAACATCAGTACTGGATCCAAAGCACACACTGCTCCAAGTCCACGTACTTCTCCACCAACGAATCTCTGATAGATCGTCCCAGACCATTCTCCTCCATATACCCCGCGCCTCCGAGTGCAGACATCGCCTCCTCCATCCCCGCACACGCCTTCTCTGCCGCAAACGCCTTCACAGCCGGCGTCAGCATCCTCAGTCTCTTCATCTCGTCCTCATCCGCGGCCCCACACTCCGACTTGCCCATCAGGCCTATCACGCCAAATGTCAGATGCACGAGAGCGCGATACAATATGTTTATGCCTGCAAGCTGTGAGACGTGCAGCGGGGCGTCTTGGAGGAGCTGCGTGCCGCCGTTGATGGAGCGCACTCTGGCGTAGGCGGTAGAGATGGCGAGACACTTGCGCAGACCGCCGACGGAGGCGATGGCGGACCAGAGACGGGTGATGTTGAGTACCGGGGAGATGTTCTTGATGCCTTGGTTGGGGCTGCCGATGAGGTAGGCTTCGGCAGATTCGAGGGAGAGTTCGGCGGTTGGGAGGGTGTGTGTGCCGATCTTGTTCTTGAGGCGGTGCAGGAAGATGTTGTTGCTTGTGGAGGGAGGCGTGGGGTCGGAGGGGACCCGGGGGAATGGAAGGCGGAGAGGTACTAGGAAGAGCGAGAGCGCGCGTGAGCCGTCTTTGATGGGTCCTGTTCGCGCTAGAGCAACGGAAATGTGGCTGTCGGTGGCGCTTGAGAACCATTTGAAGCCGTCGAGGGTGTATGTTGGACCGAAGGTGCTGATACGTCCTGTTGGTGTGGCCACGGTCTCAGTCTGGGAGACGTCAGATCCGCCAGGACGCTGGAGTCATCTCAAGACTATTTCTCTGCTTCTCCCAGATACAAAATAAAAGCGTACCTCTGTCAACCATTGCCCAGACGTAAAGGCAAAAGTGGGATCGCGGCTAGTGTAGCTTCGGTAAGTATGGCACAAACTCGACGAGAAGAATACAGAAAATTCTGTACCTGATCAACCGCGGCAAAATCTTCTCTCTCATTTCTTTGGATCCCAACAGCTCGATGACACGAGCCGAGCCGTCAGTCATGCTCAGAGGACACAAAACCTTTCCACAAAGATGATCAATCAGCAACATACGCAGTGCATTCCACTCTGATCCATACCTCATGCGAATCGCCCACCATTAACACTGTCTTCGCAAAGCCATAGGTCCGGCTATGTTCCTTGTATTTGCGCTCATAGAAGATACCGGGAATACCCTCCTTCTGACTGAAGGCTTTGAGATCCCGCCAACCTTCGCTCGTTTCAAGCTCGTCTATCCGGTGACCCCATTGGTTGTACTGAATCAATTTTGGAGGTGCAACGCGGTTGTCGCTGCCCATTGCACGGAGAGCTGATAATGATCAGTCAGATCGATAATCTTGCTGTGAGAAGCAGATCGACACAACTTGTGAGCACATCTGTGCCAAAGCGTTCGAGGTCTGGTTCTATCTCTTCCAATATACTACACTAGAAGTTAGAGATGTGCTTGTGTCGCACGAGTGATGGAGATATTCGCACCTTGGTGGTAGGACCCGTCTGAGTAAGGATGGGAGTACTGGATCCGAGGTGTATGGGTTGTCTTCTGCGAAAGGGACCTGAAAAACACGAGTATAAGGACCGTAGTAGACCGGAATCTGATACAACTACCTGCCGAAAGCCTTCTTCAACGCGCATGATACGAATGGATTAGTCACGGTGGGTCCAACGCTGGGGAACAAAAAAAGGTTTCATAGAGCCGGCAGTTTGGCTAAATATCATCATATGGTGCCGGACAGGCTGGGTACAGCTGAAGCAGTATATTGGACGTCACTAATTATAGAAGGCTGATCATCCACTGGTGAGTGATCGGCCACCGGCCCGATCATCCAGCTCGACGTCTTCAACCATCATGTCTGGCTCTGCGTGTCTGCGCTTCACCCGCAGGGTAATACCGTCTCGCTTGATGTATCATACACCCGCAATGTTAACCTGCATCCATACAGGTCTGGAAATCATTCCTCGATACCAAAGGTCTGCACATATTACACGATTATTCCACATTCTGAACCCCAAATGACAGGCCATGACACACAGTGTTTTCCAAATGTGACTTTACGCCCAACTATTCTGGCAGCGCGTCTATTAACATTGCGTCTCTGCTTTTGACTAATTTTCCAGCTTGTCATACACGACGCGACACCGGGCACGCTGAGGGTTTCTCTCAAGATTGAGCAGTCGAACGGTACGTATTAGGACCATGCATGAGCAAGGATATTCGCTTCTGACACGGAGCATACTACTTGCCAGTCAACCGAGTTGGGGTACGTGCATAACTGTCCTTGCCTTTTACCAAGATTGAGAAGCGGGGCTTTGGAAGACAGGTATATGTAATGCTTCCGACGGCGTGTGTAGACGGCTAATGGCACTACGTAGTGCATGGCGGCCTCATTTCTTCCCTTACTGATACATTAGGGTCGCTAGCTGTGGCCACCAAAGGCCAATACATGACGGGGGTGTCCACCGATCTCGGGACATCTTTCGTGCGTCCCGCAGGACGGGTCGGCGACGTTCTACATGCTAAAGCTGTTTTGACTGGGATGGGTAATGCCTGACTTCATTTTGGCGTGCAGGTCTCTCACGGTTCGAATTGTCCAGGCAAATCTCTCGCTTATACCCGAGTGGACTTTACGAATCCTGCTGGTGAGCTGGTGGCGTACGGATGTAAGATTGCCGTGATAGTATATGATATGTTTGATGTTTATGGACCTGTTGCAGACCACACCAAGTATATCGGCAAATCGTCTTTGCACCATGTGAGAAGCCTTGTCAAATATGATGATACGTGCGCTAACAGGCTGCAGAGAAACGTGAAATTCTCAGAGGACGGGACAGATGTGGTTGAGGGTAAATTTGAGGAAGTAGATTAGATTGTGTAGTTGATGAATTAAGCGAACGAAGCACGAGAGGACGACGACTGGCCGCACAGACTCTGCCGCGGCCGCCATGCCACAGATCCACGCCCCAACTCCCCGCCGCCACTTCCTCGACTCCTCCGCATCCCACCACTGGCTCCACACTCCCCCGCTCTCCCCCACCTCGTCGCGCGCGGCCTCGCCTGCATCCACCCCCGCCTCACACCGCCCCCGCAAGCACGCCGCCAGCTTCAGCGCCCTGTTCGAGCATGAGCACGAGACCGACTTTCCGCGCCCGCACAGGCCACACGCGCACGCGGAGGACACGGGCATGAGCATGGGGAAGAGGTACGTGCGGTGGATGCATAAGAGGAATCTGCGTGCGTGGGTCGTGCCTGCTGCTGTGTGTGCCGCGGTGTTGGCCAGGACCGCCCTGGGCCTGGGCTCATATTCCGGTCAGCAAGTGGTCTTGCTGCCTTCTGTGTGTCTGTTGGCTCATGCTCTGTGCTGCTAGGGAAAGGAACACCACCGATGTATGGAGACTACGAGGCACAGCGCCATTGGATGGAGCTGACGCTCCATCTGCCGTTCCGGCAGTGGTACACGTATGACCTACAGTACTGGGGGCTGGATTATCCACCGCTGACCGCATATGTGTCGTGGCTTTGTGGTGTTGTGTGAGTCCTACCGGTATCGTTTTACTTACTGGAGTTTTGAATTGGAAGCAGCGGCTCATGGATCGAGCCATCTTGGTTTGCATTGGACACGTCGAGAGGAATAGAGACGCAGGGCAGCAAGGTCTTTATGCGGATGACGGTGACCGCGTTGGATTTGCTCGTTTATATCCCAGCGTTGATAATGTTCGTGAGGACATGGCAAGGGACTCGGTCCAAGCGGACGCAGGTAATGCTATGGCATGACTGCTTTCATGGATTGAACACTCAATGGATCCTGATAGCACATTGCGCTCCTGACTCTCTTGTTCCAGCCAGCGCTGCTTCTCATCGATTCAGGACACTTTCAGTACAATTCTGTGATGCTTGGTGCGTCGTGGTGCGTTGTACCATCGAGGTTGGATCTCAAACCTGTTCTGGTAGGCTTTACGGTCCTTGCGCTCAATTTTTTTGCTACGGGGCAAGATCTACTAGGCGCTGTATGCTTTGTCCTCAGCATCGGTTTCAAGCAGATGGCACTCTACTATGCGCCTGCCATAGGGACGTATCTCCTCGCAAAATGTATTTTGCTTGGACCTACCAGAGGGTGCGCTTTCCACGCCGATAGCTGAATTTTTTTTTTTTTACCGAGGTACATCTCGTAGCACCACACTGTTTATCCACCTGGCCTCTGTCTCGTTCGCCACGTTCCTTTTGCTATTCCTGCCTTTCCTGCCGCCATTTGCACCCATCGCCACCATCCTAGACCCCGTTACGCGAATTTTCCCTTTTGCTCGAGGGATATTCGAAGACAAGGTCGCCAATTTCTGGTGCGCGTCCAATGTCGTGTTTAAATGGAGGAACTGGGCATCCTCTGCGTCTCTGATCCGGCTCTCCACGGCCATGACCGCTTTCGGATTCATGCCTGGTGTCTTGGTCCTGCTTCAAGGCGGATTGAAATTTAAGATCCAACCTTCGAACGACGAGGCAGAAAGAATACATACACCGTTTTTGCCACTGTTACAATATGCGTTGCTGAATTCGTCCATGTCCTTTTTCCTGTTCTCGTTCCAGGTGCATGAAAAGACCATTTTGCTACCGCTACTGCCCCTCACTCTTCTTCTTTCCGGGGCGCATGCGCATTCGTCAGTCTACTCGTGGGGTGTACTTGTCAACAACGTCGGTGTATTCAGGTATGTAAGGTTCGTCGGTACGGACGCTCGAGTTCTAACGACTGCGCAGCATGTGGCCGTTGCTCAAGCGGGACGGACTCGGCATACAGTACATTGCGACACTGTTGCTCTGGAACAGACTCGTTGGCCACAATCCATTCCAAGCACCCAAAAGATCGTTCATACACGTTGTTTCCGCCGTACGTCTATTCTTACTTTTCTCGAATGATTCTGATGATGTGCAGGTGGTGTACACTGCGGCAATTTCGCTGCATGTGCTGGAATGGGTCATTGCGCCGCCGGCACGGTACCCGGACATGTACGCCGTGCTGAATGTGTTGATTAGCATGCCGGTGTTTGGGTTGACGTGGCTTTGGAGCATCAAAAAGGGAATGGAGGCGGGATGGGCACTCGGGGGCCCGGGACCGGCGAAGGCGGTGGCTGTGCAACGAGTACCGCCAGAGGGCGCGTCTGGGAGCTTCCGCCAGACGGGCGGACGGGCGGTGAGTCTGGGGTTCGCGCAGGCGAGGCGGAGGACGCGGAATGAGAGTAGCCGGGCGTCGAGCGTAGTGGGGGAGTGATAATGTGTTTTTTTTTTTTGAACCACGTGAAGTGATCGCAGTAATCGACTATTACATTATTTTCGTGATCGCAGTAATCGACTATTACATTATTTTCGTGATCGCAGTAATTGACCATTGACTACTACGTTTTCTTCGTGACGATCGACACTGTTCGTGGCCATCGACACTACATTTCGACACTATTCGTGACCATCGACGCTCACTTGATTTGTTATGCTCTCTGTCGCACGCAGCTCACGTCCAGTTGTTGGAATCCGCACTCTTGCCACGGAATCTGTCCGTTCTGTTGCAGACGATATCCCAGTGCCGCCGCCAAACAAACTGAGTAGGCCTCGGACGTCTCTATACCTGCGGCCGCGCCCAGCGGTGCCCTATAAACACTCGGCGATACCCACTCTTCCTCCGACCTTTGGGCGCAACCAGCTGCTGCCTGTGACGGACAGCACACGGGCGCTCCTTGAATCCATTGTGTCGCAGTTCGACGCCCCGATACGCTATGCGTTCGCGTATGGATCTGGGGTGTTCGAGCAGGACGGCTACGGCTCGCGTGACGACGACAAGCCTATGCTCGATTTCATGTTTGCAGTCACGCATCCTGCGCATTTCCATTCTATCAATATGCAGCAGCATCCGCATCATTACCCGCTGCACGCGCGGATGCTCGGTTCGTCGTATGTGTCGCGGCTGGAGGAGGTCGGGCCGGGGGTCTGGTTCAATCCGTATGTTCTCATCGGCGGCGTGGTGCGTAGCGTCGTTGTCGTCGTCGTTGTCGTCTGGTCTCACTTTTTTTCTTTTTGTGCGCGCAGAGAATCAAGTACGGGGTGACGACGGTGGACAATCTGTGCTCGGATCTGCTGAACTGGAAGACGCTGTACCTGGCGGGACGGATGCACAAGCCGCTGCGGATCATCAAGGACGACGCGCGGGTGCGGCTCACGCAGCAGGTGAACCTGACGTCGGCGGTGCGGGCGGCGCTGCTGACGCTCCCGGGCGAGTTTGGGGAGACGGCGCTGTTCGAGCGGATCGCGGGGATATCGTACAACGGCGACCCGCGGATGTGGCTGCCGGCGGAGAACAGGGGCAAGGTCGTGAATATCGTGCGGAAGCAGGGCGCGCAGTTCCGGGAGCTGTATCGCAGGCTTGCGGTGGGCCTGCCGGGCGTGCGGTGGCCGGCGGCGGAGACGACGATCCGGCAGGACACGAGCGCGCAGGCGAGAGCGGCGCTTTTGAGGAAGCTCCCGTCGAATCTGCTCCGGGGCGTGCGGGAGCGGTATTCGAGGACGTCGGCTGCGGCTGACGAGAGCGCGTTTTGGGTCGAGTTGGCGGGCGATGAGCGGCTCTCGCGGGTTCTGACGGAGGGTGAGTGCTGTCCCTGGCGCGTCTGGCTTGTGCTGATGTTGGCAGAGATGGGAAGGATTGTGCGGTGTCCTGCTGCTGTGCAGTCTGCCAAGGGCATTGCGAGTGCGGGGCTGGGGAAGAGTGTCCGATACGGTGTGGCGAAAATCAGCAAATGGTGGACTGGTTCACGGGGCTGGTAGGAACACATCTGCGGCTTGGATATCACATTACTTTGTATCGATAATTGTATATAAGATCAACATTTAAGCGCATCTCACGCACGCCATGACAAGGACAGTCGCCATCATCAAGCCCCATGCGCTCCCGCACCGCTTCGAGATAGAACACCGAATCCAGCAAGCGGGCTTCGAGGTGCGCCTTGTCAAGCCTGGACACTAAAGAAAGATGCAGACTGCCGTGTAGATCGTCAAAGAGAGGCGGATGGAGTTTGACACGGAGACGGACGCAGACACGCTCCTCGAGCTGTTTGGCGCCGACGCTGCGTCGTTTCGCGAGTAAGTCCTGCGGCTGGACTGCGGTGCTCGACTGATGCTTGTCAGGGGCGCTGTCTGGGTCTACGTCCTCGAGCGCCGCCGCGCCGTCGACGTCTGGGCCACGCTCATGGGCCACCCAGACCCGCACGTCGCCCGTGCCAACGCCCCCCACTCCCTGCGCGCCCTCTTCGCCATCGACCACGTCCAGAACGCCGTCATGGGCTCCCCAGACACCCACACCGCCGAACTCCAGATCGCGTCCATCTTTGCGTCCTCGCCGCCCTTTCCCACCGTCGACCTCCCCGTCGTCGACGGCGACGGCGACAGCGACCACGCCTCTCGCAAACCAGCGTTCCGTGCCCGCCCCGTCCCACCAACCAACGCCGCCCCCAACATCGTCCCACGCACCACGCGCGCCGCGGCCCTGCGTGCCGGCGTGGCCGTCGAGAAGACACAGGTCGGGCCCCGCACGCCCCCGTCCAAGGAACAGCTCCTGAAGACGTTCGAAAATGTCCCGGGGCACAAACGCTCCGGGACAATCACGGTTGCGTCGACTGCTGCGCCGAGCATCACGCCCAGGATGACACGCGCCGCGTCGTTGAGGTTGGGCCTCGAGCCTGCGACCCCGTCCCCGAGGAGGAGAGAGTCCGGTGGCCTGCAGACGAGCACGTTCGAGGGCGTGCCCGGCCATAAGAGGAGGGAGTCGATCCTTGTCGCGTCTGTCAAACCGCCTTTGGTGTCCCCGAGGTCCAACAGGAGCGCAGAGCTGCGGCAGCGGGGGGAACAGGGTCCCCCGTCGTCCTCCATGTGTCCGTGTCCTTGTCCCGTATGGAAATCCAATGCTGATGCCCTCCCCATAGTCCGCGGTGCGACGACACCCAAGCTTCCCGGAATGCCGCGCACTGCTTCGACGACCTCCTCTCCGTCTACTCCCCTGGCCTCATCGCGTTCCGTCCGGCGGCCGTCATCTGTGCTCCAAGCGCCCGACACGCCGTCTAAACCAACAACACGGCCTCCCCCGCGCCCAAGCAGCGTCGCCTCACTCCATGCCAGCCCCTCGATAACCCCACGCACCAACAGGAGCGCCGTCCTCCGTGCAGCGAAACTGGAGGCAGAGACCTTGGCTCCCGCCAAAAAAAAGAATAGAGCGTCGAGAATCGTGCCGTCGAGCTTTAAGCCGATCGCTGTTTGATTCACGGAGCAGGCTAACCTGGTGTTGGCGACATGCCCGTTCTTATTTCTATATACTTATCTAAATCTACGCCAGTGTATCATGATGTCTTGAATCAGAACATAACCCAAATGCATCAAGATTTACTTTTGTCTAATCTAAACAAGCTCGAAAAGCGATCAGCCACGTGTCCAAACCCCCCCCCCACATCCTCCTCCCCAATGCCAGTCGGTATCGAAGCTTGGGTCTTCCAAATCCCGCCCATCACGCGTGGCTGGCTTGCGCTCTCCGTTCTCACCAGTCTGGCCATCGTACGTGGTCGCTCTCTCGGCAAATCAGTCCTTCGTTGACCAACGCTTTTCAGCAATGCCAGCTGGTGACCACACTGCAACTCTACTACAGCCCGAAAAGCGTCTTTAACAACGCCCAGGTGAGCATACGCTCTGCAGGCCAACGTGTTCTGGTCTCATTGTGAGCAAGATATGGCGTGCCGCGACGACGTTCTTCTACTTTGGACCGATATCGCTGGACTTTGTCTTTCACCTCTTCTTCTTGTGAGTACACCACGCCTGACATACCCCACTCGACAATTGAAGCACTATACTACAGCATGCGGTACAGTCGGATGCTCGAAGAGTCGTCTTTCGCAAACCGCAAGGCAGACTACTTCTGGCTGCTCTTCCTCTCCTCCGCAATGCTCCTCGTGCGCGCTCCGTCTCCCGTCTACGCGCCGCATCACTGACCCGTTCCCCCAAGATGATCGCGCCCCTCTTCAATCTCCCCTTTCTCTCGTCCTCGCTCGCCTTCGTCCCGATCTACCTCTGGTCGAGGCGCCACCCGTCCACGCCCATATCCCTCTTCGGCCTCTTCACCATCACCGCCCCGTATCTCCCCGTCGCCCTCGTCGCCTTCTCCTGGGTCCTCAACGGCACCTGGAAGGCGGCCGCCGGCGACCTCTTGGGCTGTGCCGTCGGCCACATCGGCTGGTTCATGCGTGACGTCTGGACGCGCGAGATGGTCGGTGGTAAATCATTCTTCAGCGATCCACCCGTGAGACTGTGAGTGTTTTCGTGGTTTCACTTCTTTTTTCTTTTCGAGATAATCCTTGATGCAACATAGGAAACGCCTGTTTGGGGAAGCCTGATACTTAGTACCTGTAATTTGTATAATACAAGAAATCCCGGTGCAAAAGCGGTTTTTGTCAATATGCGTGCTACCCTCAACGCTTGCCCATCCAGTGTGTCACTGTTCGATCAGACGAATAGCTATCCCTTTGGACACGATCGGCCTGTTCCGGCGGTGTGAGGTCTCCCGGACCGGCGGGAAAACGTATTCTCCATTCATGTGGCGCATGACACGATCCCTCTCGTACTGCGCTACCTGCGCTGCAGTGGAGTCCTTCGTTGGTACGGACGGTGGTCGGCTCACAGCCGGCAGCGCAAGGGAAGACGAATTTCTCGCCTGATCAATTACTCGCACAGCAAGTGTGAGGAAGATAATGATCGCCGAGCCGGCTGCGATGATCATTTGTGGGAAATATCCGATTGTATCTGTTTTAGTTTCGATTGGAAGATGAGGACAATGAGAAGGTGAATGTACCGATTAGGATGCCTGACGAACGGTTGATATTTTATTTCAGCATCGCTCTCGATGACGGCTGGAACTGACCATCAAAGCCCGGAGCATCTGGCATGCTGCTTCTCAATTGAGGGATCGCGAGCAGAATGGCGCCGGTGGAGAGGTGGAGGAAAGGACGTGTTTTTTTGCTCAGCTTGCCGCACGTGTAGGCGAGTCCTCCCGACACATGCGCCATGATCCAGTTGAGCACGAACAGCATGATCGCAATGATGCGCGCCGAGGCTGGCCGCGCGACGCGCATATCAATGTCCCGGCTCGCATGGGCCACTGTTCCGGTATCTGACACGGAAATCGAGTAGGTGTCAGTGTCGATAGAGTTAATATTGAAGCTTGAAGTGCTCTCGATTGTGAGGAGCCTGCGGATGGGAACAGTTTCGTTGTTAGCGGAGAGAGCGCGGATGGTGCTGCTAAGGATATATGAGTCAAAAGGATACAGGTGGGCTTTGTGGACATCGAGAACGTGATCGCTGTCAAATTGGACAAGACTTTGAATGCTGGGGACACTGAATCAAATAAGGCTTAATAGTGCCAAGGGAGCCATGCGAACCTTCGCCTTGAACTCGTATCTCGATCGAAAGGGATTCGTGTAGGATCGTACATTGCTGCGGGCTCCGAACGACTAAGGGTAATTATAAGACGAACTCTTGAAGATTGGCAGTGACGAACTTGTCCACAAATATACGCAGAGGCTGCGTTGGCAGGCCGCACATCGTGCTTCCATGGGCACCCGCAGAGCCTGGGAGTAAAAGTTCTTCTCCACACGCGAGAATCGACCATCGGATGGTAATAGAAGGCTCATCCACATCCACACCCACATTCTCACCTAAGAGCACAACCTTGACAAGGGACAAAAAAAAATTCATAGTCACTTCACATAGTGGTCATCAATCGAATATCCATCGTACCCCGGGCTCGGTTCTTGCAATTCTCGACAATGCGTTTTTGAGGCGGTCCTCCTCGACATCGGCGCCGATGAAGCAGAGACATATCGTCAATATGAATACCAGAGAAGCGATAAGGACAAGCCTGAGTATGACAGCGCCACGCAAGGGTAGCGTTCGAGCCATGGGAGACTCGAGATGGACTTCTGGCGCCGGGTGAGTGCAGGGTTTTGAAGGGAAAAGATGGAAGGAATGGAGCCGAGAGCGTGTAGACATCGTAAGGACAACCTTGGTCATGACACATGCCAATATGTCAGTTATATATGCAACTTACCGCCCCATGTCACGAAAATGCCGGTCTAAAAACGTTGAAATAAAATCCGTCGACGAATTCGTGTAAGTGTTCGAAAAACAAAGCGAATAGAAGCGCCAAGTCCGAATAGGACGCGAAGCAGAAACTCGATTTTCCACAAGGGTAACAGGCCGTCTCATTTACCATAATATTTCCGCGGAAGCGGTGATTTAAGTTCGCCGGGGCCACTTGAAAGCTTCACCTTGGCTCGAGGAATCTAGTTCACATTCAGAAACCAGATCATGGAACAGAGATATCCCCCTCTTTCGGCATTCGAATACACTGGCGAGTAGAGCAGAGACCTAAGATTCTAGCAGAGATTGAAGGGTGTCTAACTCGGACAATGGCCCTCCGTCGTCTCCCTCCTGTCCAAACGTCGTCAAGACATTACGGCTCATGTTGAGGAATGATTGAGCGCTCTCCTTGGATGCCAGTGCCGAATCCAGTTTGCTTGCCTCAAGACTGACAAACATGTTCCATGTCGTCTTCGCCAGTTCCAGAAGATGCACACCTTCATGTGGCTTACTGTCAGCTCATGGTGCTGGAGGACCGTCCGCAAAGCTTACCTATTTGAGGGTAGTTTGGTGGATATATTAGGATATATGCTCCGAGTAAGGTAATACCGGCTTCTATAGCTAATTCATACTGAGACTCGTGAGAGGCTTTGCTGAACACTTCTGAAAGGTTCGATAGATATGTCTCATGAAAGACGCAATGCAATTGTCGAGGTATAGCCTCTCTCGGCTTTTTGGGCAGATCCGAAAACGTTCTTTCCAGGCCAACGAAAGTACGAAGGTATTTTGAAACAGCCGAAAGCTCGTCCGGGTCGTCGGGAGGAGGTTGTATATCAAGGGTCTCTATTTCGACACAAGACGGACATGTGCATTTAAAGCCGTAGGTGAGTTTGAAGATCTGGTGACGAGTTTGGAGCATTGCAGGGTCAAGATAAGGTATGCAGATCTGTGCAATCTAACTTAGTATGGTGGAAAGGCTCAGATCCAGATACAACCGACCTCTTCGCCTTGACGGATCTGTCGAAGAGCCACAACCTCCATAATTACCCCCGTCGGAGTGAACAGGTACCTTGGGGCTGCGTTTGGATAACAAGAGTGGTTGAAAAGACGACTCGCAAGAGGAAATATGCCATGGCCGACGGTAGTGAGATGGGAATGAATTGCGAAATTGTTGTTGCTAAACCTTGCATAAATCAGGTTTGCGATTTCCGGTGATACAGCTGGCTTCAAATTCGGCAGAGGGATTTTGAGCCCGTCCGACTTTTGGGGCCCTGGAAGCAATGAAAGGAAGGTAGATATTGGCAACGAGTTGTCTTGTGGTAATGGTGGATCAGGAACAGACTCTTGAGCTAAGAGATGAGCAAGTAACAATGCGTCGAGTTTCTCGTGGCTCTGAAGAGCCTGAAATGAACTCGAAGAAGTAAACGACGGATGATTCCTGCAGATCTTCCGATGATGATTCTTCCATTGCAGAGACTGACCTAGATAAAAAAGAAGATCTTTCGCTTGGTTTTGATAAGTGAAAGTACTTACATTCAACACTGCAATACCAGTAAGAAGCACATCCCGTACATTTTCGCAACTTTCTTTGTCCATCCGATACTCGGAAACAAAAATCACATCTATGGCCCTTTTCTGATGCTAACAATACATTTGCAAGAGATGGAACAGCAACGACTGTCGAGCCTGGAACGAGGTTTAAGGTAGCAATGGCACAATTTCTAGCATTTGGATGAGATTCAAGACGTGCACGATTTCCACCAATAAGGGGCTGCATTAGAAGGTACACCCTAACTCGTTATCGGACCGAGGCATGCATCGGATCAACGAACCACACCGGTCCGGGAATACAAGTATAATAAGTGAAGTCATGAACAGGAGTACACAAGTATATAGATATATGAGACACGATAGATTATCTGAATCTCTGTCGCTCAATGACGGACTTCTGGCGCGAATCTCTCGACACTCGCCTAGTTTTAAATGTTAGATTTTTCGACACAGTAACAAGGTTCAGCAGCACAAACCAATAATACTCCATCACATCGGCTTGCCCGAGCTTTCGCAAGAAATTTTCGTCATGAGTAATAATAATTAGCTGAAAGTTTGAATGGCTCTTTCTTTCGTTGATGATGCTGATCGCAGAAGAGGTCAGAAGCTGCTGCATGCATGAATTCTGTTTGAGACCCACTCTACGAGGCTAGCAGCTAACGCGTCAATGTTCTCCGTGTCCAGAGCATTGGTTGGTTCATCCAAGGCAAGAATACCACAATTCTGACCGAAAGAGTCTGAAAGTGCGAGGCGAATGATGATGGAAGCAAGCATTTTTTGACCGGCGGAGCACCTGCCACGCATATCCATTTCTACCTGGTCTTTTGTCATAACCACCTAGATACATTTAAAACAGGTCAGAAACTAGAAGACGAAACATACCCGATAATTGTATGATCGTTTGGAAGCACCACCTTCGACATCAGAGCGTATCTTTATTCCGTCGATGTCTAAAATTCCCTTACTAACGCGATTCATTTCAGAAGGCAAAACCCACCTGTTCCCTGATACGTTTTGTTCCAGAGATGTTTCATCGTGTCATTGACTTCTTCCATTTTGAGACCGTGATACTTCATAATCGCGCTATATAACGTTTAATTAGACAGGTGATTGACGGACAACGCTTGTCTCGACCGACTTATCCAAAGCTTTGGCATATTTTTCTAAATCACTGTTCGCCATATCTGACATCTATCCTATCCGTCAGTGTAAATTGTTCCATCACAACAGTACAAGCTTGCCTTGACACGAATCAATTGTTCTGTATATTTCTTGTTGATGTCCTTGAATTCTTTGAGATCGGCTTCCAGGGCTTTGAGTTGAGATTGGTGTGAGCTGACTTCGCCGGCAATGTGAGAGTACTGGGTGTTAAGTCAGATGTGAATTGTCACCAGAGTGGTATTTTTTTACTGACGTTGGTCTGTAGTTTGTTCTCTTTCTCCTTTGCCTTGGGATACTTCTCTTCGAAGTTTCGTTTTGCTTTGGCTGCTTCATCCATGTTACAAGCTTCCATCTCAGCCTGTGTCTCAACTATTTCCTTGGCTAACTTTCGGACCCTTATATTGTCTCGATAGTTGGCAACAGAAGCTCCACTGGCATTGATTTCCTTCTCAATTGCGGCAATCGACGTTCTGGCCGTTTCAATGTCCTCAGAAAGCCTTATTATCTCAGCATCGCTGTGTTCAATATTCTGTGCACACTCGGTCAATTGGCGAGCTCGCCGATCCTTGACATATCTTTGGTTTTGATATGTCAGTCAATGAGCGGTGGGAGAACGATAACATCTCACCGCTCGACACCTTTGTTAATGAGAGCGAGCTTGTCAACACTAGAATTGAATTCCTGAGCGGCATGTTGAGCCTGCGAAATCTTGGCGTTCATGTCGTTTTGTGACTTCCGTCGCTCTTCCTCGAGTGCATCAATTGGTGTACGGGCTTCCGAGATTTTGACATCAAATTCCTGCATATTTGTTATGAGAAAGATGTCATCAATCGCAGCTAAGAGCGCACTTTCGTTCGGTTGGTGTAAGTGATGATCTCCTGCTGCATTTCCGCTATGCTTTTCTCGACCTTCTCTTTCTCCTTTGCTTCGCTGGTGAGGTCTTTCTCCTTCATTTCCATCTCATGAATACTATTTTCAATGATCCGGAGAGCTTCCTTCTGCCGTTCCCGTTCTGTCGTTATCTGTGATTTTTCACGTTCGAGAGATCGCCTGGGCAATGTCATGACACAATGAAATAGACATAAAGATAGTCTCACAATTCAGTTGTTACATCGTCAAGGTCTCTTTGAACGTCGTCAGCCGTCTTGACGGATCCAGAGGCCTGCAGGTCCGTCTCATAGTTAGTAACGTCATCTTTTGCTCGTGAGACTTCTCCGCGGAGTCTTGCGATAGTCCTGATATGTTCCTTGAGAACACCGATTTCCTTGAGCTCTCGTTTAGCCGCGTCCAGATTATCAACGGCCTATTGATGATGATCGCTATTTGAATCGGCGAGGATGATGTGAAATCCTACCTCTTCTGCTTCACGAGTGAGATCCGGATATGAGTCTTCAAGTTCTTTGATTTCCTTTTCCAGTGCAGGTATGTCCTTGGTTTTCAGCTGATGACGGGTAGCGTCCACAGGCCGCAAGCTTTGTAAGCGCTCCAGTTCACTTTCCCATTCTTGCATCTCATTTTTGTTGTCTTCAATTGCCTCTGGGGATGCCTTCTTCTTCATTTCTTCCATCTAAACATGTTTGAGCTGTTAATCCTTGGAAGAAGATAAGTAGTATCTCCAAACTCACGTGTCTTTCAAAGACTTTGAACTCTTCATCATTCAGATGTCGGTTGCATGCTGCACACATCTTCTGTAGCCTTCCAACACGCAGAAGATTAGTATATACAGCACCACCTCCGCTGAGGTTGCCATCCAATCTTCAACTAGGTGAGAATGACGTGAAGGGCAAAAGAACGAAGGGCATACTGTTTCCGATGTCCAGCTTCACGAGCAGCCTCCTTGATTGCAGCCTCCAGGGACTCACCTTCAACCTCGTTTTTGAGCCGCCTCTCCAATACTGGAAGATAGTATTAGGATAATCTGCCGGATATTAACCGAGGGCTCACCTCTGAGTTCATCCTTCTTCGTCTTGAGCTGGGTCTTCGCATTGCTGATTGTAGCTTCTGTCTTTGAAACATTATTATTGGCAGTGTTAGCAAGTCTCTCTAGTTCCTCGCATCTCTGTTCGCAACCTCTGCGGCGACGCCATGAGTGACGAATTATAACTGCAGTGACTCGCAACAAACGCTGTAAGACGGTTGACCTCTGGCTCCAATGTATCAACCGTCATGTTTTTGCCTTTCGTGAGTTTGCGGATCTTAACATTCGCCATTTCAAGTCTAGAATCGAGGTTAGAGAACTGTTGACGCTGGGATCACAAAACATACGTGTTGAGAATTTCTGCACCCTTCGTCTTGATATCCTCTTTCGCCAAATTAAGCTTTGCTCTAACGTCCGACTGAAGACCCAGGGTTCTGAGCTCATTGTTAAATAGCTCTCGTCGATCTTCGAGAACTTTGCCTTTGCTAAGGACTTCAGCTAGCTTGGCATCATACTGAGCCGCTCCCATATCAATTTTATGCTTCGTCAAACGTGCTCTTTTTTCGTCCATATCATCTTGAAGCGTCTTCAACTGGGAAGGAATGGTAATTAAGTTCTCAAGTTTGCGTTCGTCTCTTTTGATCGTTTTTTGACGTTCGGCCTCATCTCAATGTAAGTGACTAATTTCAAGAAAAGAACAGGACACACAATCTGTTCTCGAAGATTTTCCTTCTCCAGCTTTTGTTTGCTCAATTCATTGTCCATCATCCTCTGTTTTTGAGCATACTCCTCAGTTCTGGTCCGAAGATCGCTCTAGTTTGTGGAGTAAGTAGTGAGTAGAAAGAAAAGGCGAGACGATTACTTGAAGTTTTTCTAACTCTGTTCGATGCTTGTTTTTCATCTCGTTCAGCCTTGACAAGAAATCGACGACCTTCTCTCGTTCCAGAGGAGTAATATTGAAACCCTTGATGCCATGTTTCTCGGCAACTTCGTGTATAAGCTGTTCGCGTTCAGCCAACCTTTGATCTTGAGCCTAACATGTAAGATTGGACTTGAGCCCCGATGAAAGACCATGGAAGGACGACGAACCTCTGCTTCGGCGACCAGTCCTCCGTGTTGAGCTGTAAGTTCAGTGTGCTGTTTTCGAACGTTGATTAGCTCGTCCTCGAGGTCCTGTCTCTTAGTATCTTCTAAGCGTTTTCTCTGTTTTTGAGCATTGATGTGCTCATCAAAACGACGCAAACGCAGTTCCAGTTCTTCATCGGTCCCTTTTGAAGAGTGAGAAATGATGTTAGCAACTGTATGCGACAGCACCAACCAAGAATTTCTTGCAAGTTGAGTTTAGCCTCGTCTAAATCCGTCTGCAGGCGCTCCTTTTTCCCATCTAAAGCTTCATACTTCATAAACAACTCACGGAACTTCGTGGCGTAGTCATAGAACTTCTGGTTAGCTTCCACAATAGCTTCATACTCCTTCTTGGTTTGTTCATATTCCACCTGTTTCTCAGCGATTGTGGCGTTCAACTGAGATATCCGCTCTTTAAGCTTGTCCGCATGAGCCTTCTCGCGTGCCAAGCTCTGGAGTCGTTCATTATCAGCCTTCAAGTCACCTACGCGATCTTTCCGGAGGCTTTTGATGTTGTCTAGAGCTTTCGTATACCTTGAGAGAGCGAAAATAAGCTGCCTCTTTGTATTGATGAGATGCCAAACATACCGCGTCGCCTCAAAAATATCGTCAAACTTCTTTTTCAGGGCGGAAGGCTCTGCAAGCGGCCACCAAGAATCTTCCTGATGACAAAATATAACGTTCTCAAGAACGGCTTTCGAGACTCCAAGTAATTGGGGTATTTCAGTGTCCATTTCAGCACATTTCGTAGATATGACACCCCTCTGGATCATGTTAGAATCAAAACAATGTGAAAAAACTTAGCAAACACACCTTTCCACCCTTTTCTGCGTTTCCATCCGCAAGCGCCAAGATACTCTCGAGGGTCTTCATCGTGAAACCAGAGGTCTTTTTCACTGTGACGCTCAAGTTTCTCACAGCAAGCATTCGTGTTCCATTAGCAGCGTGGAAGCGCAACTTGACTTGTGCCTTAACTTCTTTCTCATTCGCCATTTTGGGGTCGTGTACAAAAGCACCTCCACGTGTATTTGGCGGTTGGTCGCCCGTGGTTGCATATTTCAAACATTCGATAATTGTAGTCTTGCCACTTCCATTGTGCCCCACAATGACGGTCACAGGGGAGAAGAACTCGATAACAGATATTTGTTTGTCATCAAAAGAACGAATGCCTCGTATCGCAAGTTTGTTAAGGGAAGCCATGAGAAGGATAGACCGTCCGCGACGTCGGTGCCGACACGAAATCGACGCGACTGGTCACATGAGTGTCACATATTTGCGGATATTTGCCGGGCCTATCTCAGTTTTGTTTCCAACTAGCGCTGACTCCGGTAGAACAATGTTTGGCCGCGCCATCGTCAGCCGCGTACCGAGGGCAAGCACCTCCCGCGTTGCTGCTCGCTCCTTTGCCCAAGTTGTTCAGGTGCCGTCTGGTTCTCCGAGTTCATTGCCGTCCCAACGCCAACCACAAAAAAAACTCTCCCGTATTCTCCGAGAGAAGGTCCCAGTACGAGAAGACCATGGTCTCTGGGGCTTTTTTAGGAAGAAGGAGAATGCGGAAGAACTCGAAGGAGAAGCTAAATATGAAGTCGTTGAAGATTCCGCGAGCAGACAGAGGCAGACTGGTGAGTCTTTAAAATCGTGTTGTCCAGCTACGTTGAGGTTATGATCATCTAGGAAGGTCATGGAAAGCATCGGAACTCAGGTTGAAAAGCTTCAAGGATCTTCATACACTTTGGTACATTTTGTTGCGCGAGCGTAACCTACTAGCTACCCAGAAGGAAGAAGCGAGGCGAATGGGAGTATCGGAACCCGGCGTGCAAGTTAACAGGCACAGGGTGTACCATGTAGGTTTCCACGTCATCTTTCTAAGCTCTCAGTCTCAACGCTATAGAACCGAAAATCGATGGCACGGATCAAGGCCGTATTGAATGAGCGGCGATTGGCATACGAGGGTGCCCTTAAGATTGTGGAAACAGAGCGTGAAGAGAAAGTCGACCAGCAAGTGCTGGACTCCATGAAAGAAACTTGGGAGCACAAAATACAACACATGAAAAAGAGGAAAGCGTATCTGGCTCGCAGACTCGAATTGAAACTCGCCAGAAAGGCCGCGAGGGAGGCGGCTACGGAGGAAGCAGCTACGGAGGAAGCGGCTACGGAGGAAGCGGCTGCAGAGGAAGCGGCTGCAGAGGAAGCGGCTGCGAAGGAGGCGGCTGCGAAGGAGGCGGCTGCGAAGGGGGCGGCTGCAAAGGGGGCGGCTGCAAAGGGGGCGGCTGCAAAGGGGGCGGCTGCGAAGGGGGCGGCTGCAAAGGGGGCGGCTGCAAAGGGGGCATCCGCAGAGCCTCAAACAACTCTTGACAACCATCCTCAGCCACAACGAGTGGCAGGGATACTCATCAATTCATAACGTCACCAACTCTGCAAGGGAGTCGCCAGACCTTCGACTTGAAAATAACTCCACAATAGCTCCATAATATGATTCATGTTTTTTTGTGTTATTCAAAGTCTATTTTTTTTTTTACTACGGCGTATTCTGAACTAGACCCTTTTTCCAGCCTTTCTCCCATGCAAGCATTTCATCCGAAACCCAACAATCCTTGACGGTTGGGTTTTCATACATTTCAATTTGGCGCGTGCCTTTCCTGAGGATATGTTCGATGGCACTAACGTTACGAGGAGATATACTCGAGGCGTTGGTGCGGAAAGTGTATCGCACAAAGAGCAAGAATTTCGGCCGGGTAGATTCCGGCTTTGAGTGAACCATTTGAAGAGCCCTGAAGTCAACTAACTATATCAACACATCAGCTGTCAATTCAGATAGAAGCTTCAAACCGTCTGTAGAGCGTCAGAACCTCCTTCTGAAGTCCTGACTTGCGGGCCAACATGGCAGGATTAGGCAGAGCGTTATTTTGACTTGAAGTCGAAGCCAAACACACTGTCGGCAATTTGATGGTTTTCGACACCTAGTCGCTTCCGTCGCCGCTATGTTCCCCACTTTACCTATATTTTCCATCGTTTCTCAGCCATTCAAACGTTCACAACTTGGTCTTTTTCAAGGAAAGACGAAGCAATACGGAAACAATGTCCCTTTCTCGAAGCACAAAACGCGGCGTACTTGGCTGCCCAACGTTCAACGCAAACGGCTCCCCTCTGAGGCACTAGGCATGGATGTGCGAGTGAAGGTTACGACACGCGCCTTGAGAACAATCAAAAAGGTCTGCCGTGTTTTTACTGCTTGCATGAAGGATAAGGTCAGACATAATTTAGCACGGTGGTATCGACAACTATGTAGAGAAGTCTAGCGCCAAGATTCTTGGACATGAAGGATTACGGTTAAGGCTTCAGATACGAGAGCATCTTGCCTCACAAACCCCTAAAAAAACCCCAAAGTCTTCGTTAAAGCAACCACCAACTCTAGCCGACGCGCGCCAGGCAAGGGAGCAGGTGATGAAGGCACTAGGCCTCGATTCCTTACCAAAGTATGTTCAACTCATTTTGTTTGAACTCGTAGCCATGACAAATATGTATTTTCACTAGTGCTCGAAAGACTATTGCTTATCTGAGGGACCAGAGAGAAAACGATCCTCTACTACGACCACTTTCTCTGCAGTAATTAATACCATGATTGCGCGATAGTTAGCTATCTAAATCCAGAAATGTTTCTCCAGACACATGTCGGTTTTCTCTTCGATTGATCTTCGACACCTGAACTACCTGTTTATCTTGATCCTATTCTCGCTCCAGACTGACCTTTGCTTCTAGATCGTGAGTGACATGCTTGGGAAATGGGCCGCTGAAAAGATCCTAGAAGAGACATGTTACTGATAGATGTTACTTGGCGTCCGCCGCTGCGTCCATTCTAGTATATATAAAGAATACCGGTCTCCGTCGAAGATTGTTCGTCACCCTCGCTTTTCGAACATGGCCGTCCATCTCGTTGTTGACGATCGAAGTCCAGATCCCAAGCATGTCTGTCCGGTAACGAAAGAAACGGTGTCTGAGCATACCTGATCTAGATACATCCACCTTCGATTATCTGATTGTGGAAGCTGGTCCCTCGACACCCTTGCAGAATCGAACTATCATAGTTGACGATACTGACCCCGGCCTCGCCTATGGCGGTGGCTGGTCAACGCAAATCTCACTTCCAATGCTTAGCGATTTCTCCACCGCTTCGTATCGTGGTACAACGCACTGGAGTCAGAATATAGGGGACACTTTACAGAACTTTACAGGTGAGGATGCAGTACCAACTTGATTATATAACGAGTTTGATTAGGTAGTTCGGTTGGAATCTTTGGATCCTTTGCCAACATCTCTGTAGGACACCACTTTTCAGCGATATATACTGTCGATGGAGTGTCTACGGTGGCATCGATACCGGGTGGAATCTTAGATGGGCCACCCGTGACTTGTCTCTTTTCGACGCCAACTATGTCAGCAGGTAACTACACCCTTTCCGTTCAAGTAACACAAATATCTTCCCCTCTCGCCGTCGGCTTCGACTTTTTGATGTACAATGCCTCCTTTCCAAGTCTTGGGATGATGCCAGGATACGTCGCTTTTCACCAGGCATATCTTTATCTCAGCCCATTACTACAAAAGGCCGTGTCAATGTACCGTGTGCCTTCTGTCAAGAAAGCAACAATCCTACTACACGTAGGCTCTAATTCTAGGATTCAAGCAAGCGAAGTCGTTTCCGAGAAGAGAGGTAACATTCCCTATTGGAAATATGTGGAGGCACCGCGGTTTAGAATGAACTTAGACACTGGCTTCAGCCACATCCCCTTACCATGCGAGCTCTGTTCCTCCTGAGGATTAGTATACCTAAATACAACCTATTCATGCTCCTGCTTCAGCGGTGATTATGCAGTAATGGGCGGTCTACCTTAACATTGCTTGTGGCGGTTACTTCTACGACACCTTGACCTGTGAAGCTCGGCGCGTGGACCGTTTCTCGCATCTTTGCCCCGTGTCTGCACAGCGTGCTTTCCTTCGCTTCTGTGACTGGTGTTGAGCTAGCTTTTAGCAGGGATTGAATGCGATGAAATACGGTATGGGGACAGTCAGAGATGCTGAGTGCAGGAGAAGAGGTACGTGCAAGTAAAACTGTCGAGTATTGCACGGGGTGGTTGGGAATTTGAGAAATGTATGGTGGGCACACATGGAAATAGTGGTCCATATGTACGATGCACTTATCGGAAACGAAAAAGAATGAAGTATTGAGCAGGGCATCTTCAATGATTCATCCACGAATATCTATTT
>JAGGAV010015704.1:0-28361 GCA_017657295.1 Termitomyces sp. DKA64 | reverse complement strand
GCAGAGAGGGCCAGAGTGTGGGCAGTGGGCTGGTTGAATAATCCCCTGGCAGGGTTGAGGGACCTCAGGATGTTGGATGTGGCATTGAGCTCTTCCTGTAAGCAATGGGGTTTGGAGTCTTGGCTGGGGCCCTGGTGGGTTCTTCCCATTGCACATGGAAGGAGAAGGTGGGGTCCAAGGGGTCTTTGAAGCAACAGGGGTTTGAACTGGTGTGTATTTTGTTGACCAGTGCATGGAGTTCTTCTCAAAGGCCAGCATCAATTCTGAGGGTGCTCCTGACATTTTCGGGAAGGGTACCTTGTTGGTAGTGCTCATAGAAGTCCAGGAGGCAATCTGCCCAAGTCTCTGATGTTTTCATAATGTTTTGGTGTTCCAGACTGATGAGGAGGGCCCTTGCCCTTTTGGCAAATTCCATGGGAGCTAGGCAGAGTGAGTGGAGGACCTCATCATGTTGTTGGACATAGGTTTCAACTCTTTGCTGCCTAGAGGAGGGTGAGGCTTGGATGGGGGGGGGGCAATGGAGGGCTGGGGCCATGGAGGGAAATATCTGTCAAGCTGTTCTAGGGGGACTGGGGCTGCAGCAGGGACAGAATAAGCATAGTAGGCCCTAGGGGGGAAAGCCAAGGAAGCCAGGGCTGTAGGTGCTCAAGGAGCCAGCAGGGTTTCAGGCTGTAGCTGGGGGTAGATCCCTTTGATGGGGTACAGCAAGGGGCAGTACCAGTCCAGAGGTGGGCCCTGACTAATGGATGGGCTGTAGGGGGTGTGGTTTAGCTCTGGGGCCCAGTACTGTGGGGTGGCTGTGAATAGTGGTCAGGCATCAGATACAATGGGGGATAGTAGGGGTTGGGAACTGGCCTACCATAATAGTTGGTTAGGTAACTGGTAGGCAGATATGTGGGACTGTAGTTAGACATTGGTCCTGTGCCTTTTTCATTCTATCCACAAATATGTTCACTGAGTTATTCTCTGAAGGCTATGCTCAAGGTTTAAATACTATGCAAAGATGTCAACCAGTGTCCAGAAAGAATGGAGTCATCTGAGTAGAAGAGTGAACATGATTGTTATACTGGAACTCTGCATCTGGGAGGAGCTTGTCCCAGTCATCTTGCCTCTCATTGCAAAACAGGCAAAGACACTGCTCTAGTTCCTAATTAACACATTCTGTCTGTCCATCTGACTGAGGGTGATAGATGGTGGTGGTGGTGTAGAGCTTCACTCAAAGCAAGCAATATAGCTCCTGAGTGAATTCTGCCACAAACTGAGAGCCTTGATCAGAGACATATCCATCAGCAGACCATGGAGTTTCTAGACATTCTTCTGATACAGACTAGCTGCTCTCATGGCCAAGCATGTGGTGTGGGTAGGGATAAAGTGGGCTTGTTTATCATAAAGGTCCACTACCACCATTATAGCATCATATCCATAAGCATCTGGGAGTTCCACAATGAAGTCCACTGAGGCAACACTCCAATGGGCAGGTGGAATGAGGAGAGGGTGGAGCTGACCCATGGGTGACTGGTGGCAAGGCTTGGTGCAGAGACAGAGGTCACAGGTGCTGGTGTTGTAAGGGCAACCTCTAGGAGCAATGGCTAAATCATGCAGCTAGCAGAGGGGAATCCAAAGTATATTTGAAAGGATAACTGACAATACAAATAGTAACTAATCACCTAGCAGGGGGGAATCCAAAGAGAACAAGTCTAAGGATCCCCACTGCTCAGTGTGGTGCATCAGCAGGTGGCAGAGGCATGGAAACAACTGTACAGATGACTGGAGCTAACCCTAACCTTAGGAAAGTGCTCAACAAGGGATTATGGCAAGTTTTGGGGGTTTGTCACAACCCACCTCTGAACCCCACTAGACCCTGGACCTCTCCTTAACCCCCCAGCAAGCCCAGAACATACTCCCCCTCACCCCCAACATCCACAACACCTTCCCACCTCCCAGTGCCTGCTCTGGCAACTCCCAAGGCTTCTCCAGAGAACCCCAATGCTTCTCTGGCAGTTCCCATGATTCATCCAAGATCCCCTCAGACTCCAGGTAAGTCCTGCCCCAGCATGCGTCACAGTTATGTATTAATGCAAAACTGCCACTGACTAGCCAGTCTCAGGATGCCCCAAACAATTGTACATGAACCTGCCTGCAGAACCTGACCTTAGACCTGTGTCCTGGAGGAGTTCCTCCTGCAGGTATTTAAGCCATGGTGTAGTAGTAGCTAGGTAGTCTTAATATTACCTACATTCTCATGTTTGTTACATCTCATGTATCTGTCTCTCTGTTCCATATTGTCTTGTTGAATCTGATCTCTTTCTCAATTGCATCTGTTTCCATCTTATCAGTCTCAATCTTATCAGTTTCCTTTTTTTTTGTCTCTTGTCTGTTTCTTAAAGTCTCATCTTGTCTTGTTCCCATCTCTCACCTTGTCTTGACTCCCAGGACCTCCTGTACTTGTAACCTGGACTTGCTGAGTTTGTCATTAATACTCTGAAGCTCCATATCATATGTGCCTCCCACTTGCCCAATCACTCTGCTTCCCATAGAATCCACAGAAACACCCCAGACTTCCCTGGACCTCTGCTATCTCCTTTTGCTACCCCATTTCACTCTTCTGGAGCTCACTGGAGTTAAGGATTGTAGGTTTAGATGTTGTGTCTGCCTAGTAAGGGACTTGTCCAGTGTAGCTGAGCCTCCAGGTCAGTGGAACCTGACATAATATCAAGACTCTCCCCTTACCCCATTCACATCATAAGGGTCCTTGGGGTGGTGGTCAGGAAGCATAATCCTGACTTGTTGGATGAATTTGGACCATAGCAGTGTCAGGATACCTTGCTGGAATAGGCAATGTTCCTCATTATGGTATAGTTTGCCATTTTCAAGGAGCCATCTAGCAATATGTTGGAAATCACAATAGTAATCTGAAAGCCAACCTAAAGTGGCTTTCCATTCCTGATAAGAATAAAGCCTGAGTGTGTGGTCACCATTGCTACATTGTCACCAAATTCCAGTAAACCAAGCCAAGTTTCTGCTGTGTCATAAGAGACATATTGAGCCATGTATTCCTTCCTTTGGGTGTTGTCCACAATGCCACAGTCAGCAAATAGGTATTTGAGTTCCTTGAAGTACTGAGGAAGCTCCCTAAAATGACTCTTATCCCATTCAGGAGTGGTCATGTCATTATGGGGTGGCATATGAGCTCTGCAAGTGATAGCATCATTGTTCATAGTTGTGATTGTTGGTATTGCAGGGGGAAGAGGGTTATAACTTTTGAGAGGGGAAGCAGGGATAGAATGAGAATTGAGGAAAAAGATCAAAGAGTTGGTAGTGGATAATGGTGACAAAGGAGCACTAAGGAAATGTTTACTTAAAGTCCTTTGCAGTGAGCTCCAAAATGATGTGCTCCTATGCCACCTGATCATGTGCAATCAGATGGTGTAGCTGGGAATAGGAAGGTAATAAGTGAGGGTGAGTCAATAAACATCCCAGCAGCCTAGAGCAAGGAGTGGTGTAAATGTGAAGGGGATGAACATTGCTAGAGTGTGCTGCTAGTTGGTAGCACAGAATTACTAAGGGAGAAAGGAGTGACCAGACAAAGGGGATGTGAATGTTGCTTGGAGGAGTTGGAATGAGGAAGTCACTGAGGGAGAAGGAAAGAGTCATTAAGAGTCAAAAGGGCAGAGTTGGTAGGGTCAACAAGGAGGGCAAGACTAGTTGCTAGCCATAGGTGCTAACAACAAAGGCAAAGACAACACCTGCAGATGGTGTCTATACTATGTCAAAAGCTAAGGCATCAAGGCTTGTTGCTAAGCCATTAACAATGATGAGGAAGAGAGATGAGAGCAAAATCTGAAGTCTGAGTACTTAAGGGACTTTGAAGACATACTATGGGGGGCACTAGTTCTCTGTTTTTGCTAGGTATGTACAGGGGGGATTTATACAATTTATAAGTGCAGTAGTCAGCAAGAAAAAGTAGTTGCTGCCAGCAATGGCATCTGTCAGTGTGTTCATGCTAGGTGCCAATATGGTTTTCAAGGATATGTACACAATGTCAAAAACTGCATAATATCTATTAAATATGGAAGAAATCATACCACATGTCAGAGTCTGAATTGTAGATGCTGTTCAGGTATGTTGGTTAAGCAAGACAGGAAAAATGGAAATCAGGGTCACATGTCTTTGAGTATCTGATTTTTGAGAGGCAAAAGTCCCTTTGTCACTATATAATGATGCTAGTGACCATTGGTAAGAAAGGTCTTGACCAAGTACTTCTAGACCACAGGCCTAGGCTTTCATGTGATGGGACTCAGCTATGTTAGAGTTAGGTGCTGCATCCAATAAGATAATCTGAGATGGTGGTAACAGTGCTCAGCAACAAGTGGGTCTTATCAGCTGTCAGGTCAAGGTCCCTTGCCACCACCTCTTTGGACTCCTCAAACCCCTCTCAATAAATCACTAGCTCTGGTCCTCCATCTCCATGGACCACATTGTCAAGCTCCCAGAGTTCAAGGGACATGACACAATCCTCATCACTGTATGCCAGCTGACAAAACATGTTGTCTTCATCTCATCCTGCACTATGGACAATGCCCCACAACTGGCCCAACACTTTGTCACCCATGTCTTTGCAAAGCATGGCTTTCTTGACAACATCACCTCTGATTGGAGCACCCTGTTTGTCTAACAATTTTGGCAGTCCCTGTGCTGGGCCCTAGACATCAAGTCCAGCCTGTCCACAGCTTACCACCCAGAGACCAATGAGCAGACTGAACATGTCAATCAGACCCTGGAACAGTATGTGAACTATGTGCAGGATGACTGGTGTGCCAAACTCCCCCTCACTAAATTTACTTACAACAATTCCCTGCATTTGGTCACCAGGGTTTCTCCCTTCTTCATGAATAAGGTTTACAACCCCCCAACTCACCACTTCACTCTGCAACATCCCTTCTCATGCAGCCCATGCTACTGCCCAGGATCTTTGAAGCTGGCAGGACTACCTCAAGCAGGAAATTGACATTGCCAACCAGGCTTACCAGAAGCACATGGATACCTGCCAGGACACAACTCTGGAGTGGCTTGTAGGATCTCTTGTCTGGCTTGACTGGCAGAACATCAAGACCTGATGACCCTGCCCAAAACTTGACCACAAGCACCTTGGACCCTTCAAGATACTCCAGAAGATATCCTCCCAAACATACCAACTTGACCTCCCTGCTAGAATGAAAGGGATTTACCCTGTCTTCCACATCTGACTCCTGGAACACCACAACTTGGGTCCCTTCCCCAGCCAGAAAAATGACCCTCCCCCTGCCATTGAGTTTGATGGAGAAGCCCAGTATGAGGTCAACAAAATTCTTGACTCCCAATGTTACTCTAGGTAGGTTCAATACCTTATATAGTGGACTGGGTATGGACCCAAGGATGACACCTGGGAACCACTAGGACACCTCCAGAATGCCCTCAAAGCCCTCTGAGACTTCCATGAAACCCACCCACAAAAACCCCAAGACCTACAATGTGGGCTCGTAACCTCAGGGCCACTCTGGGCATAACCCTGTCCTGAGCACAATAGGGATTCAACTCTCCCCAGCACATTTCCTTTATCTTATCCCACCTCATCTTATCTTGCTTTGACCTTTCATCTGATTCTTTATCTCATCCTATCTTATCCCTCATCTTATCTGATCCCTCACTATCTTATCTAGGCCAGACCTAAAAAGGAATGGTAATAATTGAAGAAAAAAAAAAAGAGAGAGAAACAAAGACATGACTGGAACAGGAATAAAAGTATGTACACAGGGCTTCAGCCCAATAGGCACCCCTTTTCCCTGACACCCCCTCATCCAACCTTCCTCTCCTTGCCTTTCACCCTCCTCTGAGCCTCCCTTTTGGCCTCCCAGAGATCCATCACCTGCACACCATCACCCCTCTCTGGATTTATGTCCACCTCTTCCAGGAGAAGACCAGACAACCCCTGCTCCCCCCACAGTTCTGCTGACAACATGTCCTGAGTCTCCCCATGCACATTGTCTAGGGAGGGCAGGGGATTCACAAGACTCTGCACCTCCTGCTCCAAGGACCCCTTCAGACCCATCACCAGCCAATGATGGGCCCCCTCCAGGTGCTCCAGCTCCTCCATGCCCTGTTCAATTTCCATGGGCAGGCAATACTCTGGACAAATCTGGTGGAGGGCATCCCATATGGAAGCACAGGTGGTGGCCACTCTGTCCAGTAGACTCTGGTGGATTCTCACCTCTAGCTCCCAGGCCAACTCCTTGTTCTCAGCCAGGAGACATTGGTTCTGCCCCAGCCAAACAATCTCATGTACCTGGAGCTGAGCCACCTCCTCCTGCAGCTTGGTAACTTTGGCTAGCAACAACATCTTGGGGACAGGAGACCCAAAAGAGGTGTGGATTGAGGGGGAGGGGGTCCAGGAGACAAGGGAAGAGGGCCCAAGATGAGGACACTTAAGACTTGAGGCCTCCTCCAACAATGTGCAATGATGATTCAACCTTGCCTCCAAACTTAGTGACCTGGGCAATGGAAGAAAAAGGGGGACTCCCAGGCCTGACAGGCATGCCCCTGAGGGCTCAACTACTTCCAGGACCTTCCCTCTGTGCTCCCATGACCTCCCCTCTGCACTTCCATGATCCTGCCTGTGCCCCTATCAACTCTCCCCCTCCCATGCCCACAGAAGAACCAACTATGGAAAGGTGCATCTGCAGTGCCTGAGTCTCAATGACCACCTTGATGCAGGGTCCCAGGATAATTTGGGGTGCTCAAACTGGTGCAGCCTCCCCCTTCTGCCACCCTGATTGCCACCAGGCCTGGAATGAGCAATGAGTGTCCTGCTCACAGCACCTGTCACAAACATTCTGTGCCTGCTAGGAGTGCCCAGGTTCCAGGAGGACACAGGCCTCCCTGTGCATGTAGCAGGAATTACACTGAAGAAGTCAGTCAAGGAACAACCAGACTGCAATGCAAGTCATGCAGCTTACAGTTCACACTCTGTAACACAAAACCAGTTGATCAGTCTATCTACACTTCAGAGATGACTGGGGTAGCAATGTTAGTCACTATGGCCACCTCAGAAGGGCTAGGGATCATGGTTGGAGTCATCTCTGGGCTGGTCTCAGCAAGTGCTAAAGATTCTCTAGCATAGTCCAATATCATGGACTCTTCAGTAGGTGCAACCTGGAAGGGCACACCAGAGCTTGCAGATGAAGCAGGGGTCACTTCTGCTGTTGATAATGAGGACCCCACCTTGATTGATGGGGCACTTGGTGGAGGAGCCACAGATAGGGGCTCCTCTGCCTCAGCTAAGGCAGCATCCACCACTGCTGCTGGGCAGTGCAGCAGATGAGTCAAAATGGGAGACTTCCCATAGAGCAGCCACTCATCTGCATGCAACAGGAAGTTTCCATGGCTCTTGTGAAGTTGAAGGAGCACTCTGGAGTGCTTCTTGTCATCATTGGTGGGGGCATACCAGCTGTTGTACCCCACTAAATGAGAGGGTACACCTATGGACTGGAGTCAAGAATGGCATTCATTATTGACCTGTAAGAACAGGTCCATGTGCATAGCACTGCCTGACCAGTGGTGATCCAAATAGTGTATACTGTATCTCAAGTTCTGCTGACCATGGGGGCTCAGCTGCATTGGGCAAGTCCTTACTAGGTAGACACAACATCTACATGTACAATCCCATGCTCCAGAGAGCTCTGGAAGAGTGAAAACTAGGAGTACAAGGTGGAAGAACAAGGTCTGGAGAGGTCTGGAGTGCTCCAGTAGGCTGGACAGAGGAGTGTGAGTAACAGACAAGTGTAGATGAGGACAGTATGGAGCTCCAGAGTCAAGTATCAAGAACTATGAAGTAACTTGGGGCTAAGTCTGAGTTGAGGATGCAGGGATGTTTTGGAGGTTATGGAGTTGGGGCAGAAGTTAAGGGAAATAGGAATAGAGTCAGAAGTAGTTGCAGGAGTGGAGACAAGACAAGGGACTCAGAAGACAAGATGAGATAAAACTTAGAGAAATGAACAAGAGACAGAGATGAGGCAAGAAAGGAAACTGATAAGATGGAGACTGATAAAATTGAGACTGATAGATTGATGAGATGAGACAGAGAAAAAAAATGGGAAATGTATCAGGTAATGTAATATCAAGACTACCATAGCTAATACTACTCTACAGTTTAAGTACTGGAAAGGGAACTCATCTGGAGTTACAGGTTTAAGGCCAGACCATATGTGGGTCTTGGATGCCCCAAGACTGGTTGGCCAGGTACTGGTAGTGTTTGATGCATTAATACAGTTACCTCAAGATAAGGTCAGCCAGCATATAAAATAAGATATCTGGAAGTAAGCTGAAAACTGTAAGCTGCTGAGGACACCAAAAACTGTAGGCAAAGAACATATGCAAATAAAACTGTCTCCCCCTGCTGGTAGCCACCAGTGAGAACCCAAAGTGATGGCAATGAGCTGCCAGGTCAGCCATCATGGATGACATGACTATGCCAATAGCAGCTCAAGGTGGCTGCACTCTAAGATAGGCAAGATCATGGATCACTGATCCATGATTGCCTATCAAAGCCTACAACAAAGAAAAGCATTTATCTCATGCTCCTCAAAGGAACAACTTGACTGTGCCACTCACCAAAACAACTGCAGTCATCCCATAAGAAACAATGACCTGAGCAAGTCCCCAGTTGCAGACAACAACAAAAATCACCAAGAGGGGAGGTGTTAGCTGGCAACAGGCTAAACCTTGTTGAGCCAGGAACAGTTGGCCGAAGTATGCATTGGTAACCCAGGAAGGCATCAACACCCCAAGTACACATCAGAAAGATGTATAATCATGCCATTGGCAAGGAGGTCCATGCGAGGAGAAAGCAGTATAAAGGGGAGATGAAATGGCACAGGAGAAAGCAAGCAAGTACTTGCCACAGCTCAGAAGTCCCCAGGGAGCAGATTTCTTAGGCTTATGAGCATTACTTACTTTGGGACTAGTAGTCTAATACACTCTATGAGCCCTATTTAATTGTTGTGAGACTGTCTTGTGCAATTAAGTAAAATTCAATTAAATCTATTACATTTGTTGGTCTAAGTGAGGACTTGTATTCTAAAAGCCCCAAATGCTTGCAATATCTAAGCACAACCATTTGGCCAAGTTGTAAACCTTGTGCCATCAGTCAAACCTTAGATTTTGCATCAGCATACCTGTGATGCATGCTGGGGAGGATGGAGAGAGGGTTGGAGCTATCCAGATCCTTGGGGAAGATCAGGGAGGTTGCAGAATCTACTGAGGAAGAAGTTGAAGATCTTTGGAGAAGTGTTGGGGTTTGCTGGAGCAGGTGCTGAGGGTGCTGGGGGTCGTGGAGAGTCTTAGGGAGAGGGGGCATGTTCTGGGACTTGCTGAGCTTGGCTGGGCAAGGTCCAGAAGTGAGGGTGGGGGCCCAGGGTCAGGTTGTGACACTGTAGATATATGCATGATTCACCCAGGCAGGTGGCATACAGTTTGTGAGGTGACATATGACCTCCATTTTGCTGAGGTTGGGTATCTGCACAGGCAACACCTGTAGCCTATGCAAAGTGAGTATGTAGGGGTGGAATGTGTCATGTCTTGATAGAGATGGGGCTGGGCTACCACCATTGCAAACAGCCACATGTAGACTGTTTGCACATGCTGCAAGGTTGGGATCAAAGCCCAACCCAATACATAGCCAAAGACTGATCATTGGTCCACACATAATGAGGCATTGATAGCCACACCTGAGTACAGGTTCTGAAAGCCTGGGTGGCTGTGGTGCATAATGTACTGTGCCCATGCTTTGATGTCAAAATACCATTCAATTGGGACTTGATCAAGTCCTGCTCCCTTGGTGTTAGTATCAGTATGGCTATGCATGGTCATTGACAGCAAAGACAAGGAGACCAGTGTCCCCCTTTGGTAGAGAAGTGGCTAGCTCCTTTGAAGTCAACTCCAGGGCTTGCTGCATGGTGCAGTCCCACTGGTCTGGTACAGTATAGTAGAGCAGCATGTATTCTCTTCTTCATGGTGATATAAGCATTGTGCTCACAGACAATCCAGAGCAGCAGTTGCAACTGCTCTGGGTTCATGGGCATCCCTTGAGGAGCCCATTGATATAGTTGTTCATATTGTCAGGATAAATGTGAGATCCTTACCATTTTGGAAGACTGGGCAATGAGTGCCTCATTTCCAATAAAAACAGCATTGGTTGTTGAGGACCAATAGTAGTTGGGGTGCAGCATACCCTGGAAGTCATTGCAGCACTCATAGTGCCCTCAGACCTTTACAGTCTCCCAGCCATCTGGAAGATGGCCAGGCACTGTGTTGTTCAGATGCTGAAGGTCCTTCTTGGCCTTTTCAGCATCTAGAGCTAACAGCTGCTTGGTGTTAGCATTGTGCTTGCTCTTGCAACAATGCTGTGTGTTGTCATTGTCCAAATCACTGTCCAAGATATGCCACTTGGACAGCATGGCATCACCCTCATAATCATTTTCTGATTATGAGGCTTGCCCTTGTTGGGTGACAAAAAATTCTTTGTCACACAGGTCCTGCTGCACTGGCCAAATGTGCATGTGGGACAGGGACTTTGAGATCATGTAGGTCCTTGGTTCAAGGACCTCAATTACTCTCACCTCTGATCCCTGCAGCACATTCATGGGATAGGCAATCTGTGTGGTGACAACTGTCAGGTCATTGTCCTGGAGAACTGTCATGGCTGGCTTGGCAGGTCCAGCTGTGGTCTAGGACACCCCAAGGTCTGGGCACACATCCATCAGCTGGTCCTTGCCAGCAGGCACAATATCATTGTAGGGGATCAAGGGTGCCCTCTGTACTAAACCACCCTCAAAAGGCCTAGAAGGCCCAGTACAAGCCTTCTTTGCCTCTGGAAGGTCTGTAGTGGAAGCCTTGCTTCTCCAGAGCTGATCAAAGGAGGTCTGAGCAGGCCTCATCTCTTTGGTTACAAACTAAATCAAGTTCATTAAAAACTTGAGACAGTGCAAGTTGTGCTACTGGGTTATTAGAGATGTTGGCACTGATGTCCTCTGGCACTCTGGCATTGTGTAACTGCTGGAGAAGGTGAGCAATCTGCTCATCTGCCATGGTCAAGGGCTTGGGCCCCTTTGCCTTGTCCCTGCCTTTCTCCTTGGCAGTAAAACATCACTTGACTGGCTTCCAGGCAGTTGGTGAGGGGGATTCATCCTCCATTGCCAGTGTGGTCAACAATGTCTCAGCCATTGCCCTCTGCTTACCTTTGCTCCCAGGGGCAACCTTTCATTGTCCTTACATACCCAATGATGACAAGGGTGCATCTGGAGGATGCACCATGGTGGGCAGTAGCAGGTATGCCTGCTACAGAGGGGACAGCATCTCCATCATTGCTGCAATGAATTCAGGCCCTTCCTTGTCTACCTCCATTTCATCAGGGTGGTTATGAGCAGGGAGTAAAATCTCTACTTAGTACAACATAGTGGCAGGTTGTCTTTGACCTGCTGTGCCCATTGGTTGGCTGGGTCCAGCCACTGGTGGTGGGGCCACAGAATACTGTGGCACCACATACTGCTGGAACTCATGCAACTACAGCTTGTGCAGTTCCAGAGTATCCAAAGTTTGCTGGGGGTGCCCTAGGCCCCCCATGTCCTCTATTCATTCCACCTCATTGCAGGGGCACATTGCATCCCTGCATTGGCAACTGTTGCATCACCATAGTGTAACTTAGTGAGGCCACCTCTGGCACCATTGCAGGTCTACCCTCACAGGCCTTGTATCCCATGGGGCAATTTTCTTGCTGTTGGGGGCAGCATGTCCCCAGGCAACAACCCTGCATTGAACAATCCCATCCTGGGGGGTACCCTACCCCCTGGTACTCCTCCTCCCATTGAGCCTTGTTCAGAGCTCAATGCATAGCTAGGCAGACCCTTGTCTGCCTCATCTGGTTTCTTCTTTTTCTTGCCCATTTGGGCAAAGAGTCACTCTAGACAATGTTGGCATATTGCACCAACATGGTATAGAAAGATGAGGACTTGTTAACTTAGTGGCCAGCCAAAAAGCTTGGCTGACATAATATGTGATGGCTGTCATGCCAATGACCCTTCCAAATTCTGGGCTAAATCAACTTGACATTGTCCTACTAGCCAACTGTGCAGGCTGCCAAATGCCCTGCAATTCCAAATAATGGTCAAGGGCTCCCAGGTCCTTGCATATTGATGGGACTCCCAGGTGGTGTCCCCAAGGCTCCATCAAACCTCAGACTCAAGGGTTGATCCTATCCATTGATGACTTATCTGGTCATCAATGAACCATTCCTAATCATTTGGGGCATCAAAGTCATATGGCTCTGGCATTGCCCTGTTTGGGAACAGCACATTGTCACTGGCCCTGTATGAGTGCAACAGTGACACATGGAACTTAGGATGAATCTTTTGTTCCTGGAGTGCTGTAGGCAACTCCAGCACATAGTTGGAGGTTTCATTAAAGGCCTCCAATAGCCAGTATGGTCCAACCAACTTTTGACAGAGCTTCCTAGCTCTGCCTCTTGGGAGGTCAAGGTTCCTTGTCAAAAGGTACACTAATGCACCTTTCTGCAGTTGGAGATCTGGCCTACAATGCAAGTTTGCAGCATGCATCTGGAAGACACACACCTCAACAATTGCATTGTGTGCAGCTGCCAAGTTCTCCAGAGCTTGGTGGGCAAACTATTTGATCCTTTTAGGCATCAATAAGTCCAACTGGATCTCACATATCATTGATGGCATGTAGCCAGCATTCAACTCAAATGGTGCATACTTCATCATCTTGGATAAACTTGTGTTGACTGTGAACTCAGTCAGGTCTATACCACTTAGCCAGTCCTTCTGATCCAGGTGCACTACAGTGCACAAGATCTGACCAATGTTCCTATTGGCACATTTGGTTTGGTCATCCATCTGCAGATGGAATGATGTTGACATTAGGAGCTGAGCTCCTAATAGCTTATGTAGTTCATGCCACCATTTGGATGTGAACTTAGAATTGCAGTTGCTGACAACAGAGCTAGGAAGACTGTGTAGTCTCATGATCTCTCTCATATAAATCCATGACAATTGTGATGCTGTCATGGTCATGTGCACTGGTATCAAGTGTACCATACTTGTCATGTGACAAATAACTACCCATAGGTAGGTATATCCCTTGGCCTCAGGAAAGGGACCTATAAAGTCCATTTTGATCAAGTCCCATGATTTCACTGAGACAGGCATGTAAGGGATGACACTGTTAGGTAAGTCTGATAGGTAACTACAACTCTATCTGGCCTTAGTCATAGGAACAGCATCATCTCTAGCACTCCAACCAACCAGCTGCCAAGCCCCTGCACCCTCCAGTCAGTAGTAGTCAGCCCTTCATAGTCATTGGACCTTATATCTCCTTTTGACATATTGTTAGTAATATCTGCTTAGCATACCTGGGCCACTTATCACATATAGTATTAGTCATAGCATAGCCATGGATGTAGTATATAAGCCAGTCAGCAGGATAGAATATCCTCCAACCAAACAATAGCAGTGTTCTCTTGGTCTACACATTGAACTGACTGTGAGCTTGCCTAGTGACAACTGACTCCTTCCTTGCCTTGCTTCAACCCTTGCCAGCTGCTTGCCCATGTTAGCACTTGCTCACTGCTTGCTTGTCTCTTAGCTCTTGTATTGTGGGATATTAGTATTCCACAGTGTCGAGCATTCCCTCACAGGGTCACTTTTGACTGGCTATTTTTGAGAGCTGTTTCACCCAGCTGTAATTAACCTTAATAATTATTGTTTAGAGCTGTTCAATCAATTATTATTTAGAGCTGTTCCATGCTTGCTCTATCAGTGGATATTTGACCAGATCTGGTGGTGGGTCACTTTTGACTGGCTATTTTTGAGGGCCATTCCACCAATGTCATTTCAGCTGTAATTATCCTGAATTGTTATTGTTTAGAGCGGTTCCATGCTTGTTCCATCAGCAGATATTCAATCAGATCTGGTGGCAGGTCACTTTTGACTGGCTTTTTTGAGAGCTGTTCCACCCATGTCCAGCTGTAATTATCCAGATTAATTATTGTTTAGAGCTGTATGGTATGTCTATAACTACAGCTAGTATGTGAATAACAATAATTATTCCAAAGGGATAATTACAGCTGTTTTGAGCAGATCCAGCCTTACTTATAGCTTCCCAATCCCATATACCCAGGGTTGTCTATCCTGCCAATCCTATAATGTATCATGGAGCATGGCCAATGTCAAGGTCAAGGTTTAGAAATGGTATGTGTATAACACAGCCATTATTGATTTCCAACTAGCTCCACTGGTGGGTCACTCTTCTGCAGTTTTTTGCTCTTCAGCAGCCATGCATGATACATTACATTGTGAGGCCTCTGCTCCAGTGCAGCAGACACCACTGGTCCCATAGTGTATGATACAAATCTCACTCCACTATATTGTGAGACACAATATGTATGTGTGCCCCTATGTGGTGCCAAGATTCCAGACATATCCTCCTATGCTTTGCCTCATATTGAGGCAACTGGCCCAGTCTGAATCAGTAAAGCCTGTGAGGCTTACATCACTGTCCTTGCCCCCTAAATGCAGCTGCAGGTTTCTCTTACCCTTTGCCCTTCCATTTGTACCACCTGTTGGTTTGACAGGCAGCTGAAACTAACAATCACCCTTTCTTATAGATATTTTTCTTAGAGTATATAGAATACAAGTAACATAAATGTAATATATATACAACAGAACAGAACAAATAACAAAGTGGATGACACAATCAGACAATAGATATCACTAGAGAACAGTTAGTAGTCTAAGGGCTGCATATTCCCAACTTGGATTCTGCCTCTATTCTATATTCTTTGCTTGTACTTTTGGTTGCAAAAGTACAAACCTACCAAATAAAGACCCATCATACCTGTCATTGTCATATACATTTTAGCTTCAGATATATTATCATTACCATTGCTGACAAAGTCTTTTCTACTGACATATGCCCAGGGCTTTACCAATTTGTGCCAATTGCTGTGACCTTGCCATTCCTATCTTATAGTTGCATCAATTTTTCTTACCAACTACATTCATTTATTCCTTTTATCACTATTACTTTTCATCAAATGATAGCCAAACTTGGTAACAAGTCTGTTTTCTGGGACTTTACTAGGGCTGTCACACACACATACATACTGTGTTGTTATTACTCACTACTCATCTACTATTACTTCCATTTCCCTCTCTATCTATAGTGCAGTCCTTTCTCCCACACCATTGTTGGTGGTTTCTTTCACATCCCCTTCCCACCCAGAAAGTAGATAGGCAATGTTTCATTTTTCTTCTTTTTGTTTTTTTCGGGTTGTCATCAGGTCTGTCCCATCACTGGCCACATTGCCTGACAATCACAAGTTCATGAAAGACAACCTTCTAAGCTCCCTGATGTAATGCCCAAGTTGGGACTTGCCCTGACTTCACAATTGCCATGAGATCTCTTAGTCATTTCATGAAGAATCCTGGGAAGGCACATTGGCAAGCCCTCAAGAATATGCTGCAATATGTAAAAGCTACCATATAATACAAGCTATGTTACAGCAGTGATGATTACTTTGACTACATGCCATGGGATTCTGGGACTTGGGTTTTGCCTCAGACATGACACTTGCAGATTCATATTCGGAGTCATATTCATGCAAGCAGGAGGACATGCTGGAGCTCAAAGTACCAAGCCATGGCATCAATGTAAGGAACAGAGGCCAAGTACACTGTATTGGGGATGGTGGAGGAGCACATGCAGTGGATGTTTTTGGCATTTGAAGGAAATATATTTCGAGCTCCTGGATCCCAGCAGAGGGCTCCAAGGTGACAATACTGACTTGATTGACATTGCAGAGGACAAGAGGAATCACAACTGCATAAGGCACATTGATATATGCCACTAATATATATGCCAACTAGTATTTCCATGTCTAACATAGAATCTGCAAAGAAGACCTGGCTGATTTGGTCTCATTGATGTCCGGGAGGTCATCTTCTGTGATGGCCATGTATATGATGTGTGGAATATGTACCCCAAGAACTGTTGTAGGCTCAAGAACCTCCACAGGACTAGAGATTGAATATGGGCCTATATGAAGTATAGCCAATCTCCCTCAAGTTACACAACTTATTACAAGTGTCCCTCAATCTATTGGGAATGGCTCATACTCAGAAGCTTTTACAGGTTCAATTGTTATGACATTCCTTCCTAGTATGCACATGTAACTATCCACGTGCCAGCCAGGGTCAAGGCCAACATTTACATCGACTAGTGGTATGTGCTTCTTACTCTTTGTCAATATTGTCTCAGCCTTTTCCTTCCATCCTTCTTGATGTACTTGTAATTTTTCATTGCTTCATTCTGTACTGTTAGAATCCTACCAGGGAATATCACACTTATAGGTAGGAATAAGTATGTATCCTAACGTATGATGTCAGTCAGATGTATGTGTGATACGTTGTATATAATTGGCTGAGGGCGTCATATACTAGGCATGCTGTATATACACAGTCCGTACAGACAAATGGAGACATTGTGACATTGTGGTGGCCAAAGGAAAATGTGGGATCATTGTGCCACAGGGCACCATCGTTGTGTCGGGCTTCCGGTGTATTGACTGGGACTCGAACATGTACAATACAGTATGCTATCGAAATTTGATCTTACTCTTTTGTAAACAAGAAGACTAACGAATTCTTGATCAACCAAGAAATATCATGAATGTTGAATCAGACACTTTGATTCTGTGAAATGTCAGCAGGGAATGACTTCATCATGAATCATACGGATGCCATTTTATTGACAATGCTGTTGGAATTGAGGGTGGATGACTTGGAGACAAGTTACTATGTGTGTTGATTACAGATACGTGGCGATGACAAATCGGGGGGTTTTGCGGGCCAGAAATATGGAGGAAGACATTTGGGCACATAATGTAGATGGAATACAATACCATGGTCAGAGAATCTTTTGCTTAGGAAAATAATTAGATATGGCTTGCTTCTACTTCTACTGTTTTTCACCCCAAAATCACAAAAAATACATATCTAAAACGTTGGTTTTCAACTGCAAGGCGTTACACATTACAATTTCATGAACAGACAATTTCACAGGGTTGCATTATGCATTATGATTGCTTCCATACAGTCCTTTACTGTAGAGTCACTACAAGTACTTTGAAGCAGTTCTTTGAAAGTAGATCAGACGTAGCTAAAAGTCAAATACCGAAGTTTACGGAAAGTAACAGAAAACATGGATAATTTACAACCCAGTCGAAGGATACTCCATCCATGGCAAAGAAACCGAGCCAAGCGGCGTATATAACCAACCATAGAGTGGATCCATAGATATTGACAAATCTCTCGAAGAAAGCGAACGTGGCGTGGAACAGGAGGTTCGCGGTAAGCATCCCATTTTTCTACAAATTCTGGGTCAAGGTACTTCCAGCGATCGTGGTAGTCATATGGCAGAGGTGAAAAGGGTGGATCAGGTGCTGCTAATGATAGTACACGTTCAGGTGTCAAAGGAATGACATGATCTTCAAAGAATTGCAGAGCTTCTGAAGCTTTGAACCGCCGAGGAATATCGCGAGTCGTCATTCGGTCAAACAGGGGTGCCAGCATGGGGACAACGCGCGTCATATGCTATGAAATAAGGAATGAGAGCTGGCGTCAACAGACGAATAAGGCGAATAAGGATGCGCAGATCGACTTACCTGGAATTCGTGACAAAACATGACACCTAGCATTCCGACATCAAAGGCGAAAGGATTGAAGTCGATCTCCCCCTGTAGCGTATCCCCTGGAATCTGATTATAGAAGGTGTTATAAGAAACGTGGCTTGGAAGACGACATTCCTCGAGGGGCATTGAAGGCGGAAACATGGTGGAACAGCCAAAGTCATAGAATGCATACGTCAACTTTCCCTGAGAACGTAGACAGCTTCGCTGGAAGCTGAAGAAGTCAGAAGCATCGACGTTGACGTGATCGACGAGTATATTATCTGCTTTGATGTCCTATGGTGGCAGAAAACTCAGAGACAAGTCAAGCATTTGACATCAAGAAACGCACCCCGTGAGCGATGCGATGCTTGTGAAGGTAAGTCAAACCCTAGTGAAGGTATTAGAGTTGATTTGACCAGGAAAGAACGAGAGAAACCTTCAAAAGACAATGTACAAGATGAAATACTTCCCCCAGACTACTACATCTGGGCAAAAGTGGATGGACACCCCACCTGATTGCCGAGTTATCGGCTTAGCTGAGTACATATAGTAATCGAAACATACCTAGGCATAACAGCCAACCAGTGGCCCTCGCAAGCAAGAACGTCTAGAACAGGTATAACGTGGTGGAAATCACCCATTGATTGAGGCACGCCTTGATCGTGAAGGTATTGAAAAATGCGAGACTCCTCGCTGCCATCTAGAACTGCTTTGACAGCTACGTGCTGCCCTTGAACATTTTGAGCAAAAGCAATGTTACCCTGGAGATTGCATGAGCGTAACTCTTTCAGAAGGCTCGTACGCACCACAGGACCGGTATTTCCATAAAGAGGTGGTAGATACCCAGAAGCGCTTTCCGACCCCTTATGACTTGCAAAGGGAAATTCCTTTTCCTTGTGGTCTAAACTGACTGGATACATTCCTGCTGCGAATTCCAATTCTGAGGGAAACCGGTGGTACAAAGTGTAACCCTTCCCCAAGAACCACAACCGGGTACGATCGGAATCCCACCAAGAAACCCTTCGGTGGGCTAATTGGAGAAATCCAGGATCGTGTAGAAACAAAGAAGTTCGCAGCACAGTGTCAAGAGTGTCTTTATACTCAGAAGGATCACAGCTACTGTCCTGTGGTACAGCATGCAGACAAAGAGCCAAATCATGAGCTAAATGTCCTGTGAACACGCAAATGCCACCTTACCATCATTGCAAGTTTGATACGGGGAAACTTCGAATTCGTCACCAATTTGTGCAATAATCAACATGCGTGGTGGGCATAAGTCCATATTATCACGTGCACTGGTTGGAAGGGACAAAATGGCCTGGACGATGATGATGATTGTTTATACACTACTGGCAAACTATAGTCCAAAGGGCAGGTAAAGTAGTCAGTCTAGTACTCTACACCTGTTGGCATTATTTCCGTCGAGCTCCTCATGTAAGCCTTTTTGTGATATCCTCGCAGATTTTCGGCATGTATGATGGTTCTTTTGCGGCTTGTGTGTGAACCTCCCGTGATGTGTGTGTGGTCCGATGTCTGGCTGTTTTCTTGTTAGTTGATACAATCTTTGAAGATTTAGATGCCTTTGTATTCTATCCTTTTCCCCCAGCCTGAGGTTGATATTAGCAGTCGCTGGATCCTGAATATGGTGTGAATTGAGATTGTGTCATGACCGCTTGATCAGCGAGGGAAATCCTCGAAACTTGGAACTCACCGAGTCTATACCCATTTACCTACCTACCTACCTACCATCCTAGCTACTCTATTTCTCAAATGCCAGCCTTCTCTATCACTCGAAATCCAATGTTTTAACTTTTGTTTCACGGACATGAGGGCCCACGTGACATGTCAGTTTGTCGAGCTGGTCACTTTCAAAGCTGGCGCGCACTGAAGCCATCACGAAGGTTTGTAGGTCAATCATGAGAGGAGGTCGAAATTAATTGAAATCAAAAGAATAATACAGGCCGACGATGAGGACTTGTCATATAAGTAGTCTCTGTAGAGAATACAGTAATTTAGTCCTCAGTCACACTAAGAATGTTTGTACGACTGATTCATTACGTGTAGAGAATACAGTAATTCAGTCTACAGGAATGTAATTTAGTAAGGTGTAAATAAGTAGAAGTTGTGATATACTCACCCTCAGTCACACTAAGAATGTTTGTACGACTGAGGGTGCATCTCTGTGTATACTATAATAAGTAGGTAGAACAAAATAAGGTTTGCAACAAAGACTAGCAAATACTGATCATGTTAGCCACCTGAGCCAAGACGAAGAAAAAACAAAAAGGAGAAGTAAGCAGAAAAGATATATATCATGTAAGCTGATATGCATGACGTAGTTTGGGTTTGTTGGTCACATAAGTCTGGCTTCAACAGTCTCAAAATCAAACATTCCAGTACATAACTTGAGTACAGATTGTAGCAAACTTGAACATAACAATAATCAAGCCATCCTTTGCAAGTGTTCATGCAGAACCAGTGTATTTGAGGAGTTCCTAACCTTGAGCATATGGGAAACCTTTCTTCACAGGCACTAAATGGTACACGGCCTTTTCTAGGAGGTTGTTTCTTACAAGGTTCCGCTCCTGACAAGATATGAGTGAGTTGGGGCAAATACAATGCTCTAGTAGGTTTTGAACACACCATGGGGGTTTTTGCTAGCCAAACAATTGCAAATAGTTTCCTTGTGGCACAGTACCAACATCTCTATAAGTTCCACTTTCTTTCAGTGCAACTATCATCCCTGGCTGAACAGAGTGAATCAAGTTGAAAATGGATATTGAAAGTGTACTCTAAACTTACCTCAAATAGAGTTTTTAGATCATGGACTGGTGCCATGAGATGGAAATTAGTATGTTTGCAAAGTTTTGGGTCAGAAGAGCCATCTAAGATTTCTCAAATAGATTCGGAGATTGAGAACTCTAATTCACCTTCGATTCTGTAACCAATGTTGTTGATGCTAAGAGGATGATGCACACCCTGATCATGAAAAAAACACAGGCATAATCAGTGATGACAAGAAACTTGAGCAAGAGACATTATGATATATACAGTGAGATTAAGTGTCTGACCAAAGACAGTAATGGAAGATCCTGCAGGGAGAGAGTGAGCTTTGACAAAATCATGGCAGAAGACATGCTCAGGCAGCTCTTTAATCCTGACATGAGCAGATTGCCTGAGTTGGCAGATCATAAAATCCTGGTGATGTCAATGCCAGAATAAGTCATAGTTCTATTGGCCAAAATTGACAATCAAAGAATAGTATGAACTTGGTTAATTTCAGGTCCTTTTTCTGGAGTCACAGGTTGATCCATAGCAAGACAAGGCAAGGCAGGGGCAAATGAGGGAAGTGGGCTGAGTGATGGCATTCTTATATTATCTACAACCTTTGTCACTGGATCATGAAACAATTGATTCAACCAAATAGTTGAACAAAAGAGAATGTGGTGGACTTGGGGAAAGCAATCAATAGGTTGTTGGATGGCAATGATGGACTGGCCACCACAGACAGCCACCATGTTGGTCAGGGACAATCTACGGTCTCTTTTTTCACATTCCAGACAATAGTTCTCAATGGACCATTGTTAACTTACATACATATATAAACAGACACTCATAGATAGAACCCTCAGTCTTGTATACTGGACTGAGGGTGAGTAACTACCTTTACACTACATTCCACATTACTGACTGTGCCATAGGATAAATACTTATGTTGCCTATCTAGGCACAGTCTTAATACAGTCTTTTATACTGGACTGAGGGATAAATGCTTACATTGCCTATCTTGCCTATCTAGTCTATCTACTCTCCCTGTCTAGATTTCCAACACAGGTGCCAATTCTGGGATCAATCCAGGGACTGCAGCATCCACCCCCTTGAAACTTGAAAGTGGATGTTTTTTCACTTGTTTGAAGAGCAGCACTCAAGCCATCCTTGAAACAATCTGGGGATCTTGTCTTGAACCAGGAGGGAAAATTCAGTGAAGGAGGATCTGCCTTCCTAGGTAGAATGCCCAGAACATTATCAATGCAAAGGCTAACACCAATCATCCCACTGCTTTGAATGCAAAAGGGGGAACTAGATCTTGCAACACAGATTTGCCCAGACACAACCATAGCCCAGGTGCAACCTGCTGTGAGAATTGCAATTTGCATGGAAGGCTGTGTCAAGGACATACAAATCTTTTCTGCATCCAGAAAGGAGGAGAGATGGCTGGGAAGTCTATCACTGATGCACAAGCCACTTAGAAGGCCTTGAAAAGGAAACCAGACATTTTTTCAGACAACACTGCTACTATGCCAAAGTTTTATGTTGCCGCCATAGGGCTAGATGGCAAACTATGGTATGTTGATCCATCCAATCTTAGACAACTTCCAACTCTGCCAGAGACTGCAGCCTTTGCAGGCATCACTGCCTCACCATTATCTCCACTTGGCACCTGATCATTTAACAAAATGCTGGGAGCACTCCAGCTTCATGGCATTTGAGGAACTGTGAGCAACTGTGAATTGGAGTGAGTATGTTAAACCAATTGAAGACTGCATACTAGCAGCAGATGTCTCCCTGATCCCTTAGGCAAAGCAAGCACCTCTTACCTTCCAGAACTCAACCCCCTTCCTTGTCGACTCCAGAGCCACAGTTCACATATCACCTCATCATGACAATTTCTTCACTCTGTGCCCTATCCTCCTGCAGAATATAAAAGGACTTGGAAGCTCCTCAGTTGCTGCAATTGGTATTGGCAGCATTTGCCTCCATCTTGCAAAAGGTGTGAACATCATTCTAGAGGATGTGCTTTACATCCCCAATGCCACCATTTGCCTCATGTCAGTTAGTTCCCTTGCCACCAACTCAGGACTTGACTCTCACTTTGATAATGTGTCCATAAAAATCATTGACAGATTGACCTGTGCATTGATTGCACAAGGCTCTCTTATCTCAAATCAATGCTTCTACACCCTGAATCTCAGCTCTGCTCTCACAAAACATTGCACCTTTGCCACACATTATGCTGCCAATCTGGAGACATGGCATTGCTGCCTTGGGCATGCTAATTGCCAGATAGTCATAGACATGGCTAAATCTGGCATGGCCTCCAGTATGCCCTCTACCTTTACCTCAACACCACCCAAATGTGGCTCATATATCCTTGGAAAACAGACCCAGAATACAGTGCCTAAGGTGCAGCAGGAGGGGAGAAGAGCAATGTGAAAAGTGGACATTGTCTGGGTAGATTTAATGGGGCCACAAGCTGTCATGTCTTGCAATGGATATAGATACATAATGAATCTGGTTGATGATTACACAAGTGAGAAATGGTCAATACTTCTTCAGAAGAAAGGAGATGCATTTACCCACCTCAAGGCTTGGCAGGTGGCTTGAGAGAATGAAGTCCAGGAGAAGCTTAGCATCTGCAGGACCAGGCATGACAGCAAACTTGAGGGACACAAGATGGAAGAATGGCTCCTGTCACAAGGCTCTGAACAGCAGCTTGGTGAAGCATACAACTCAGCACATGGTGGGCAAGTTGAGCAGATGCATTGCACTCTCATGGGGAAGGCACAAGCAATGCAGATTGCTGCTGGATGCCCACCTAATATCTGGGACAAATTCTATTTAACCACATCTTACTTTCACAAGTGCACACTCATAAAATCCTTAAAAGGCATTACCCCTCATGACCTTATGAAGCATGGTCAGGATGTTGACCAAAATATTCATACATGCATCAAATCAGCTGTAAAGCTTTTGTCCTGATATTAGCAGAACACAATCCAAAAGTCCATGCATGGTCAATTGAGTGCATTCTTGTGGGCTATGCACAGAACTCCAAGGTGTATAGATGCTATGAAAGGAAAACTGGAAAGATCTACAAAACTTATCATGTCAGATTCTGCAAAAGTCATGACAGACATCCTCACCCCCTGATGCCAGCTCCTAGCAATGTCACACCTGAGGAGTGTGCCACTCTAGAGCACATAAACTTTGAACCAGTTGTCTTTGACAATGATGATCTTATTGCCACAGGAGGAGACACTCAGCCACAACCCCAACTTGAAGGTCAACAGGAACCTGACAAACAACTGCAAGTAGAAATCCCTCCAGCACCCCAGCCCTGCCAATCTAGCCATATCCCAGTGCTGACTGCAAGAACAGACCCCAAGAATGCCCCACTGTCATGAGTGCAGAGAGCTGTACAAGAATCCATTGAGTCTGGAGAATGCATGAGGGTGCAATAACAAGAGGCAAAAATGGTACCTGAGGCACACAATCAGGGACCAGAGGCAGCTGATCATCAGAATCCAGACATACCTGATCTTGCCAATATTGTGTCTGTAGAAGACATTGAACACTTGTTAGCCACTGTGAAGGAACTTGGGAATGACCCCCTAGCACCAGAGAAAAGTAATGAACCTACCACATGAGCTGAGGCCATACAGACAGGAGATGCTACTAGATGGGAGGCTGCTTACTGCAATGAACTCAATTCCCTCCATGAGATGGGAGTATACAAGCTTATCCCATGATCCACAGTTCTAGCTGGTCAAAAAGTGAGAATGGGCCATCTGGTATTGGAAATCAAGTGTGACAAACATGGAAATGCAGCTTGATTCAAGGTTAGACTGGTCTTCTGAGGCTACAAGCAAGTTCATGGGCATGACTACACAAAGACAACTTCACCAACAGCATATATGGAATTGTGGTGTATCTTGCTGCACCTTGCAGCAGCAAAAGGCTGGGATGCAACCCAGATCAATGTCAAGACAGCATTTCTTTATGGAATTCTCCCTGAAGAAGAGGTGCAGTACATGAAATAACCAGAAGGGTTCAAGGAGGAGGAAAAGGAGGAGGAAAAGGAGGACTAGGTTTGGACATTGATGCAAGGTCTATATAGGATGAAACAGGCAGGGCAGATTTGGGATAAGACTGTGAATGAGAACATGGAATCATGAGGGTTCATATGCCTAGCATGTGAGCCTTGCATTTATCACCAAACCATTGACTAGCACATAATCATTGCAGCACTTCATGTTGATATTTTTTTATTGATTGTGAGCAGCAGAGAAGAAAACAAACACTTCAAGGATCAGATGCATCAAGCCTGGACAATCTCTGATCTGGGCCTGCCCCATTTTGCTGTCAGCATTGTGGTAGATTGGGATCAACCTAACAAGACAGTAAAACTCACAGACAGTGCTCATTGACAAAATTGTGCACCAGTTTGGCCAAACAGATGCTGCACCACTGTCTCTGCCAATGGATTCAAACCTGAGACTAAGCCACATTGACTGCAACTCTCTGCCTTGGGAGGAGCAGCACACTCTAGAATGTACCCTGTACCAACAATTGGTTGGATGTCTCCTATACCTTGCAATCTTCATGTGTCCAGACATTGCAGTCAGGGTCCAACAGCTCACTCAATACCTTGATTCCTATGCCACCCCTCATTAGAGCACAGACATATGCCCTGTTTGATACCTATAACCAGCAATGAAAAGTTGGAACAGAGCATCCTCAGGACTTTATAATGTTACAATTCTTAGTATTTATCTAAATTTGGCAGCACTATCTGGTTCTGCCTATTTAATCACATATGTTATGTAGTGTAATAGTGTAAGGCATTGCCTTGCTTGCATAGTTGTAGTCACAACTTATACAATGGTTTGACTTACAAGCCATGCTAAGTAAGCTGCAATAACTATAATGGCAATCTTACATTTTTTTTTCAAATCAAACTAGTGTTGACTTGTGCTGCAAAGCCATACCAAACTTTTGGAAAAAGAAGTTCACTGTCATGGGTTATGATCAGAATGTTCAAAGTTTGATGTTCCCTTACCTTGATGGGCATTATCATGACCATCAAGGATTAGGCATTTGGCCCAGCTGCTGAACCTTCAATGGATGGAGCAACACTTGTTGTTCTAGATGATATTATGGATCTTGTCATGTCACAGCATAGTGTGGGTGACAATATCCAGGAGGGCTCCCAGCAGATACTCCTATCAGACCAGCCTTAGCTGGTCTGATTGGTGTTTCCACTGGAGGACCATGAGTGTTCTACAAAAGGCTGTATCTGAGGGTATAACCTGCAGTACAGCCAATTGCAGCTGACAAAAGAAAAACAGCCTTTGTATGTTTCTATGGCAGTGCAGGTTGGAAGCACTCAGGTCCTTCCCAGTTGTGGGGAGCCCCAAGAATCTCCTGCCATGAATCCTCCACCCACTACAGAGCAGCACTGTGGACCTGTGAGGGGCTCCTGTCAAACTGCACCCATTGTTTGGGATCATCCAGAGTAGTCTGGGAGTTGGGATGTCTGCATTTATCAAAACAATTCCAGAGGATGTTGCCAACACCTCAGACATGGATGCTGAGGCTCATCCAGACAAGATCCTCCAGCCAAGGGTCATGGCACTCTAGCAAGACCAGTATGAGGTCTCCAAGTTCTCAACACAATCCCATGTAGCTGCAAGGGTAGCTAAGAATATTGCTATACAGTGCTCCTTTGGTGAGGGAATCATCCTGACTGACCCAGCAAAATTCATGGAATTTACATGGCATTTTTGGCACAGGAGGTAATCAAATACCTTTAGAGGAAGAAAACCCAAGGATCATTATCCTCTATCTTTCCATCTGCTAAACATGGGGACAATGCAACTGTCCCCACTCCATCCTATCAATGAAGTGTTAATGTTGCTGCAGGCATCCCAATGAAATGCAGCACAACTTTGTGGCCTGACAAGCTGCATTAGATTGTCAACAATGAGCTATGATGGGTACCTTGGTAGCTAATAACTTGACATCAACTGATGCTGGGTTAGTCATTAGTATGGAGCAGCCCATGGTGAGACAGAGGCCTGCAGGGTAAAGATATGCAGTAGGCTCTGATGTGGGAGGATCAGGCCACATTACAGCAAATTCAAAATGGTGATCTGGAAGACTTTGATCAGTCCTTCATCAATGACCAAGAAGTTGTATTTCACAAGGAGGCCCCACATAATATTTGGCCAGAAGAGTATGTTCCACCTAAATGTACACCAATGGTAAGGGTAACACCCAATCCAGGAAGGCTAGGAGGTCTTCCCTATGATCAGGGAGATGAGGAATTGGATCCACCAGATGCAGCACAACTGTCTCAAATAAAGAGAGGAGGAAAATGGTCCTCCCAAAAAGACAGCTGTGGAGGTTTTTGATGCCTCTGCAACATTGGAAATACTTTGCCACTCCAGGAGTAAAAGAGGCCCATGAGTATCACCATCAGACAACACACAATTGTCCAAGAGTGTTAATGGAGCAATTGTTCTCAGTCATCCCCTATGCTGGGTCAGCCAAATTCAGTGAACTCAAAAACTGGCTTATGAGGATTTGAATATTTTATGCAGTAGCTCAGTATAGTAGAGAAGGATGGGACTGTGAGAAAGTCCTCATATTGATGGACTTGCTGGTCATGGTGGCCTTGAAATGGTACCCACAACATGTCATACATGTCAACAGGAATCAGTTCCACTGGAATTCCAAGGATGTAATCCTCAGACTGTACAATCATTTTGAACACCCCAATGATGCAGGACACTCATGACACATTTTGTAATATTGCATATATGGTTGAAGAGGGAGTGTGAGACTCCTATGGTGCCTTGCTGGACTATGCTCAAAACATGGCCATGTTTTTTTGATGAATTCACTATTCAGGGTGGGGCATAATAAATGCATGTTTCATATGTTGTAGTGGAGGCTGATTTGTGTCATAATATGTAATGCCTGCAGCAGCTTAGCAGATCCTCACAATGTTGCATCAAAGACAGAGCCATGGAACAATTACATTGTGTTGTTACAGATGTTCTTGGCAGAGTTCATTAACAAGTCTGTTGGCTGCTATGGGAACATGACAAATCTCATGATATCATTTAGAAATTGTATGTGTATAGCATGTGGCATTTTCCCCACCCTCTGCATCCATGTTCCAGCAGCAGATTTTTGACTGGATCCAGCAGCAGGTCACTCTAGACCAGTTATTTTTGAGAGCTGTTCCACTTATGTCACTGGGAAATAGTATGTGTATAACACACCTGTCATTATCCCTTCTGAATAATTATTGTTTAGAGCTGTTTAATCATGTTCTATCAGCAGATTTCCAACTGGATCTAGTGGTGGGTTACTCTCCCATCATTGATAACTTATCATCAATTTTTAAAGCCATTCCACCTGGTGTTGTCTGGGAAATAACATGTCTATAACACAGCTAGTATGTGGATAACAATAATGACTCTGAAGGGATGATTACAGCTGTTTTGACTGGATCCAGCATTACTTATAGCTTTCCAATCCCATATTCCTAGGGTTGTCTATCCTGCCAGTCATATAATGTATCATGGAACTTCAAAAACCTCCACCTACAGTGGCTCAAAAAACTGTCCCAATGTTTAATACTTTTTGAAAGATGACATTGGCATGAAGGATTGGAAGTACATAAAATTCTGGTTAAATCATGTAAAATACCATGGCTTCATGGCTAAAAATTGCATTTTAGTTTATGTAATTTAAATCAAAATTGATGAAGTAATGGTCATTTTAAAATATTCAC